>CACVBM020001705.1:0-17500 GCA_902728155.2 Microthlaspi erraticum | reverse complement strand
CCGGAAAACTGGCCGGAAAATTTTCCCGGCGACGGACCGGCGGCCGAGCCGGTACTCGGACACCGTCGACCATGCACCACCATCCCCTCGATCGCAGCCCATCCCATCCCATCCCGCTGTACGACCCATCCCACGCCCATTCCAACCCCAAAGAGTCGCACCCCCCTATATATACCTTATGCCATTTTTGGGATTTCCACCAGTATACATTGAAATGTCTGAGCAGTCACTGGGGGTCTAGAAAAAAAACTACATGGAATTTTAATCTGATTTTTTGCGTGCTTCATAAGGGTGATATAAACTACTTCCAGTAAAAATTTCAGAATTTTCTGAGCACTCTAACTATTTCTTTTGTAATTTAGCAAACTCGGATGATCCCGGTCCAGCCCGAGGTCCTCGGGAGCTTTTGAGTGTCCAGTGTCATTCTAAACTCTTTATTGGTCTATTTTAAGAGTTTTGATCGTGGAAAACCGGAAAACGGACGGAGAAAAATCGAATCAGTACGGTGACAAGTGTTCTGGCCGACGAAAATGCGCGCCAGTCCGTCCGATGGCCGACGAAAATGCGCGTCAGTCCGTCCGATGGCCGACGGTTCTGACCGTACGGTCGATCATAATTTTTTTTTTCGATTTTTTTCATTTTCTCCCACTCTGAAAACCTTCTAACCACGATTTTAAGAGTTTTTATCGTGGAAAATCTGAAAACGGACGGAGAAAAATCGAATCAGTACGGTGACATGTGTTCTGGCCGACGAAAATGCGCGCCAGTCCGTCCGATGGCCGACGAAAATGCGCGTCAGTCCGTCCGATGGCCGACGGTTCTGACCGTACGGTCGATCATAATTTTTTTTTCGATTTTTTCATTTTCTCCCACTCTGAAAACCTTCTAACCACGATCTTAAGAGTTTTTATCGTGGAAAATCTGAAAACGGACGGAGAAAAATCGAATCAGTACGGTGACATGTGTTCTGGCCGACGAAAATGCGCGCCAGTCCGTCCGATGGCCGACGGTTCCGACCGTACGGTCGATCAAAATTTGTTTTTCGATTTTTTTCATTTTCTCCCACTCTGAAAACCTTCTAACCACGATTTTAAGAGTTTTTATCGTGGAAAATCTGAAAACGGACCGAGAAAAATCGAATCAGTACGGTTACATGAGTTCTGGCCGACGAAAATGCGCGCCAGTCCGTCCGATGGCCGACGAAAATGCGCGCCAGTCCGTCAGATGGCCGACGAAAATGCGCGCCAGTCCGTCCGATGGCCGACGGTTCCGACCGTACGGTCGACCAAATATTTTTTTCTCGATCTTTTCATTTTCTCCCACTCTGAAAACCTTCTAACCACGATTTTGAGAGTTTTTATCGTGGAAAATCTGAAAACGGCCGGAGAAAAATCGAATCAGTACGGTGACAAGTGTTCTGGCCGACGAAAATGCGCGCCAGCCCGTCCGATGGCCGACGATTCCGACCGTACGGTCGACCAAAATTGTTTTTTCGATTTTTTCATTTCCACCCACTCTGACAACCTTGTAACCACGATATTACGAGGCTCGGGCGTGGAAAATCGGGAAACGACCGACCGAAAATCGAATCCGACCGGTGAAATGCGTTTTGGCCGAGAAATCATGCACGCCAGTCCGTCCGATGGCCGACGGTTCCGACCGTACGGTCGACCAAATATTTTTTTCTCGATCTTTTCAGTTCTGGCCACTCTGGAAACCTTCCAATCACGATTTTGGCAGGTTTGAATGTGGAAACTCGACAAATGATCGACCATTTTTCAAATCCGAACGGTCCCTTAGTTTTTCTCCGCCGAGAGAACCATGCCCGCCAGTCAACGGACGGTGGTGCACCACCGATCCCACGATCGCAACCCTTCCCATCCCGCTGTACGACCCATCCCAAGACCAGCCCATTAAGGAAAGGCATAAATCGTAATATGTCCAAAAGTGTGTTTATGAGTTGTAATTTTTTAAAAGCCACTTAAGGAAAGCTTGTTCTTCATCCTTCCTTCCTCCCTTCCTCCCCACGTCCTGAAATAGGATAGTGAATGGGATCTGCCGAATTTCAAAAGGCGTTAACTTTTGCTAGAGTTATCCGTTTCTGGATTTTTTTTTTTTGATCCGCTCGATTTTTCGAGGCCTAGGGTGGGCGGCTGCGCAGCGGCCGTCGGCCTCTTTTTGCCATTCGGATTTTTATTTGTGTGTTTTTGGCCATTTTTATGTTTTAAGTGGCGATTTCATGTACCATTCTCTCATGAATTGGGGATTTGAACACATCAGTGTTCTTATATATTTCTATAGTTTCATGCCCATGTGATCGGATCTCCATATACTCGACTATTTTTATGTCCACGGATTGCTTTGTGTAACTCTTAAGTTTGAGCATCTACGTAGGTTTGTGGTTTATTACTACGTTCCTTAGTCACGCAACCCGAGTTCGACTCCACCGGTCTTGCATCCCCTTTCTTATTTTTAGCTCTTTTGTATTCTTCAACTCATTCTCAAATTTCCCCGTTTTCTCTGTTTCCACGGCCGATGCATGCATAGAATCGTCCCGGCCAGGCCGGGCCACGGACTTCATGCATTCCAAAATTTTCACTCGAAATTTTTCTAAGTGTTTTTACCGAACCTCTCGGTCTGAGTTTGTAAAGACATGAAAACGTGAGGAATGACTGATTTGATTTTGGGAGGAACATACGAGGAGATACTCGGACTGAGATGGGGAGGGTCGAATCTTAGCGACAAAGGGCTGAATCTCAGTGGATCGTGGCGACAAGGCCACTCTGCCACTTACAATACCCCGTCGCGTATTTAAGTCGTCTGCAAAGGATTCTACCCGCCGCTCGGTGGTAATTATAATTCAAGGCGGTCCGAACGGCGCTTCCGCCGAACGGACTTAGCCAACGACACGTGCCTTTGGGAGCCGAAGAAGAGGCAAGAATCTCATTGGCAGCTTCAGAAGGATGAACACTGTCCCAGAACACATACTGAGTTGCATTGGAGCATGTCCCTACCGATTTCGAATTGCACAAGAGCGATGTTGTCTCCACTGTTCCTGTTCCGCAACATCCTTTTGTGGCTTCCGAGAATCCTGTTCCAAAGAAACATCAAAATGTGTGTCGTCAATGATTAATAATCACCAACAAGAAATGTCATAACTTCATATCAGTCCAGTTTTTTTACTTACCGGATTTTTCAGGGGACTGAATAAGCTCATAGAGTGGGGTGAAGATGTCGAAGACAACAATCTTGAGACCAGAGTATTGCTTCTGAAGCTTTGAAGCAGCTGAGTTAAGCTTCTTGTTGAATTGCTGAGCATCTGAGTTGAGTCTTGCAACACATCCTTTCTCATGGAAACCGAAAAGGGTTCTTGCAGCTGGAAGACATCCCGTTGGAGGCAGAGAAGTCACTCCGATCTTCCTTGCTCCCACCTCATAAATTTGCTGCAACATTCAATCAAAAATATCACAATCTCCTCTTATCTTTTAGTCTTTGAATTTGTAAATTAATTTTTTTTTTTTTTTTTACCTTGATAAATGTAGAGAAGTTCTCTATAAGGTAAGATCCGTACTGGTCAGGAGTGTAGACTTTGTTAAGCAGAGGATTCACATAGTAGTTTTGAACAAAGTCACTGCTTCCTGCACTTAAGAGATAGATTGCTCCCTTTATGATTGTATCAGATTTCTTGCTTCCTGCAATTTTTATGAGCTTGCTCTTGTATTCCTTGTAATACTCTACTTGCTGATACAATGGAATTGCGTGCTGCCAAAAAAAAAGGACAAAAATCAGGAAAGAAAAACAGATCAAAGAACAATTGGATCAGAAGAAAGAACAGTGACTCACATTGAGAAGAGCAGCTTTGTCATCGTAACCTGAAGCCGCAGAAGCGAAATTAGCACCAATGAGAAGATTCTTCCCCGAAGCTTCAGGACTTAGATACGCTGGTGGATACTTAGTGAAGCCTAGAGTCTCAGCTGTAACAAAGAACAAAAGACTTCAGTATCACAACTTCAAAGGAAGCTTAAAACAAAAGCAAGATAACTTGTGTTACAAGTTAAAAAGAGAAAAGCTTTTTACCGGTAATGTCAGTGGCTAGTTTGCCGTTGCAGAACCGGCCGGTGGGCTTGTGGTTAGCGAAATCACGGCCATAAGGAGGGTAATCAGCTCTGAAAAGAGTCGGAAGATAGTTGTTGTTTCCGACATCAACTACAGAGTCTCCAAATGTGATGATTGCAGGAACAAGAGTCGTTGGAACGTCTTGAGCAAACGAAATTTGGAGAACGGACAAGGAAGTAGAGACCAAGAGGACAAGCAAAAACGACGTCATGCGATGATGATCCATTATTTTTCTCTTAGGCTTTGGTATGTGTGAATGTGAAAGACTATTATGTACTTTGTTTTATATATATACATAGAGTGGAGGAAGGTAAGGAGATAGTTTACTTCAATGTTTTTTGTCAACTTTTGTCTCTCTCTCTCTCTCTTATTCAATATTTTTCCAACCATTTTTTGATTCGTGGAAAAAAATTGAACCAGCCTGTTTTACTTTAATTTAACTTTTTATAGGTAGTTTTTATTAAATAAATTTACTTTTAAGTGGAGAAAAGTTGCACATGGATGCCATAAATAAGATCGGGTCTGTGTTTAAAGTGAGGAAGATGGAGGTTGTGAGAATGAGTGAGATCAAGCTAGGCTAATAAATGAGAGTGGTTCTACGTCGCTTTGGATATTTAATTGATTCATAAATATCAAGAACATCTAGTCATGTAAGTATATACTAGGCTGTTATGTTTTTTTCTTTCGGAAGAGAAATTTATTGCTATGATCTACTTCGACAAGTCAACGTTTACTTTACACAGAATAACTTGAATCAATGAGATAACTTATAACAAATGCTGGACCATTTTAAGTAAACGTTTGACCTATACTGTTACTGAGCTTATCCCATCGTATAAAAAACTAGGGACATGTAAGACCAAAAGTAAATAATTGGAAGTGTTATCCTTAGATTCGTGAAATTTGCATTTAACTACCTAAGCCTTGTATATGTTTCTTGTTTTTGTTGCTTTTATACTAGCAGTAGAGAGTCTAGAGACTAAAATCTTGAATTACGAATCGCATAACATAATGATATAAAGATACTAGCTAGTAGTCTTGCATTTTGTGTTTTTCTGGCTTGAAATAATGTTCAGGATTCTATTTGTCTACTCTCTCTTGTATATATGTCGTTGTTATTATTCTTTTGCCAATATGCTACGAAGAAGAGTTACTCGTAGTCGTAGATATAAATTCAGATGAGAAAACTGGCCAAATAAGGAAGAAAAAAACAGAGAGAAATTTGGACCGTTTATTACTTAACAACATACATAAAACTATGAATCTATCCAAGATCTTCTTTATAACGTACATTGTAATAATAAAAATAAAGAGGAACTATTTATTTTTGTATTTTCTACTACAAAATTCGCGGACGATCCCTCATTTATCTTTCTCTCTCTTTTACTTTGGCCTACGTGCTGTCTCCTTAGGCCCCGCCTGTCTTGCCATCTGTCCATTTCAAAATTTAATTGCCGTAAATAATTGAACGTGAATAATGGTACTGAATTACTACTGATCAGTGATCATCACGTAATTTGTGATCTATTAAGCGTATAACTGATCACTGGCTTACCTGAAAATAATGTTCAAGCTTCTTTCTCAACGTGGCGTGTTCTTTCTTCAGTTGCTGGAAAGTCCTCAAGCATCTGTACCACGTCGCATGTAAGGAAAAGCAAAAAAATTAGTTAGGGCGTCGAAAATTGAATAGTTGAATAGTTTAGGGTTCAGGAGACTACTGCATTTGTAGTCCCCAAATATTTGTATTTATTTTCATTTTGTTAAAAACGAGTAGCTCGTAGGAGTAAGTGGAAAGACGAAAGTACCCTTCAGCATTGCCAGCTCTGCAGTATTCCCTGAACATGGTGCACTCAGTTTTCACCTTACTCGCACCAATACTGAAAAGTTGAAAACAAAAATTTGCACATTTATGGTATTATTAATTATTTTGTAGCAATAGTTAGTAGTATTTAATACTAGCAGTACTAAATACTATTACAATTTTTTTTGGAGGGTCAAACAATATAAAATATGTTTGGTTAATTAAGTAAATTCTGTTACTGAATCATGAAACGAGAATGTCAGTAATCCCTTTTAATGTGTTTGTATTACACGTTTTTTATTCTTTAAGACATTTTGAGTACTAGATTCTTCGCACTACTGTAAGTCAATTAATTCATACGCTTTTTATTAAAATAGTATTCGATTTAATCAAAGTTTAAGAGAAAAAGTACCTCGTGCTGCTGCCCTTAAATTGATGCATGTAACTATCTAGCCGATTGAAATCAAATGACCCTCTTTCCCTGCATTGTTAAAGTAATTCTTATGTATCAAAAGACCGAAAATATAGCACAAAACTAGAAAAGAGGAAAAAAAATTAAGTAGAATGTACTTACAAAGCTTGGTCAATGTTATTGATTAATCGAGCTGAATCTTTGAAGTATAATGTGGCAACTTCTTCAACAAAATTAGGGTTTGCATCGTCTTGGAGATCTTCCAACTCCATGAATTGTTCGTCGAGATATCCCTATACATACATTTCCCGTTAGGTTTTAAATTGTTTTCTAGTTTATTAGAAGAAATTTACAACTAGCACGACTATAATTACTATACAAACACTAAGAAAGAAAATTAATAAAAACCTGATCAAAGAGGGACTGCTTAACGAGTGCCACTTGCCTCTGCATTTTGCTTAAGTTTAAAGAAAATTTAACAATATGTGAGAAAAAACAAACTTTGTCTTTTAGTCTTAGGTAATTCGAGTGGCAATGCAATACTGAAACGGTGTACATCTGAGATATATATAGGAAAAGAAAGAATATAAATAATCTCATATTACATTTTTTTTAAAGAGATATTAAAGTAGAAAAGAGAAGAGAATATTTGTAAAATGATGGGAACCTGCAACGTAAGGGACATGAATTATGTATTCTACTAGAACAATAAAAAGAAATTGTGTATTCGTTATTATCAGCTTATTTGGACGACAAATGAATGCATTTCTCCATTTGTTTCATTTTTATTTATTTTTATTGTACATGTAATCGAATGGTATCTCACTTCAAATAAGATTATATCTACAGTAACATGTTTATCAGTTTATGTGTTAAGTTTTGAATATGAGATTTCAAGATACTAGAGAGTTACTCATTGTAAAATGTTCAATCAAATTTGTATACATTTTGAAAGGAAACAGAAAAAAACTAAAGGACTGTAGATGATATATCTAATGGAGAGAAAATATTATTCAATTGCTTCTAAATTAATAAAAACTTGCACCCACCCACTTTTCCTAATTACCTATCCACCAAGTTCATTAATAGAACAATCAAAGGATCTCAGGAATGGTGAATAGTTATGTATATTATTTAATTATGTACATCAGAGAAACATGTACATTTCGTATTTGGAACCTAAAAGCTAAACGTTGTTACTATACGAAACACATCTTTGGAACTGGGGGCCAAATATATACTAATAAAATGTATGTGGACAAGAATTTGTCTGACAGTGAAAAGAAAAGTTATAACTTGAAAAAAAGTATACATATCAAGAGAGATATATTCTTAACAAAAATGACCATTTCCGTCTTGATTAATTACAGAATATTTTAGACATGTTGCTCACAAATTTTCGTTAACATCGTTTTCTTAATTTTTAGTATTTCGATGGTTGTGATTTCCTGATTTCCATAGTATATATTTCACCGTTGCATTCAAACTAGCATGTAAATATAAGTTAAATAAATGGGTAAAATAAAATTTTAGTAATATTTTTGGAACAAAAAAATATAGGAAATAGCTCTGTAACAAACGTTCTTCCTTATATCTTTATCTACCGTTTTTATATGAAAAAAAAACAACAAAAAATAAGATATGAAAGTGTGTGTGCAGTTGAGAGGGTGTTGCGTGCCAAGGAAAGGCTAGCTCGTGTCCTGTCTCTAGTTTGTTTAAAATCTTCCGAATAATTGGTAAATGTTTCTTCAAAAGGTAATGGAGGATTTGATAGACGTGAAGAAAAGAGGATACGATACATGAGGCCAACGAAAAATAGAATAGGCCATAATATTTCTGTTATTGGAAACAAGGAACAAGTATCAAGTATCTAAAAAGGAAAAACTGAACCAAAAGCAGAGCACATAACAAGTGTGATCTAAATGATTGACACAAAGACATATAAGATCTTTTTATCATTACAGCATAATGTGTGGCCTCCTCTCTCTGTCTTTCTCTCAGACAAGCATCGTGGGATCGAATTAGAGATGAGAGAGAGATTAATCGTATACACAGTTTGTTGCTTTATTTATTCCTCCGCCCACCAAACCAATCTGTACATAAAGACTTGTCTAGTACATATTTTAGGGGGATGGGAGTGGGTTTAGAATCTAAGTTTTGTTATTGCTTGCTGTCTCATCTCGATTATTCTCCTTAATTCCGACCTTCCCTGTAACAACAAATACCGTATACCAAAAAAATTAGGAAAAGATGAGAGGTTTAACATCATAACGACAAAAGTGAGATGTTAATTTACATACCAAATGTTATTCTGTTTACATTTTGTTTCTTGTAAAAGAAAAAATGTGTACTATAAACGGATGAAATTAGTGACATTTATGTATATTTAGTTTGAATGCGTTAGTTTTATTAATAAATAAAAAATCAAAGTACCAATCACGTTAAATTCCATAGAGTATCATTTTTATATTTTTTTTAAGCAAAGAATTACCTTCCTTTTTGCTTCTCATGTTTTTTTTTCTTTCTATACCTAAGTTTAATGCTCTCTCTAGCACCGTGTAGACAAAACTATTCACCTCTTTATTCGAAATTGAAACAAGATTATGAGCTATGTTGAGCATCTTTCTTACATGGATAAATAACATGTAGTTAGAGATAATTTGTTCTGACATGATCAAGATGACACATGCATGTTCTTGAAGATTAGCATGCCTTCTCTAACTCTAACCTACGGCTACCTTCTATCGTTTGAATTTTAGGTATGGATATTTAACCTGCTTAACCATAAATAGATAATTTTATTTCATTTTTTTTGTAAACTCTTTTCTAAGGTGTTTCTTTTTAATTTTAAAGTTTATTTGACAAAAAGCTCTACCTCGTATGCATCATATTTGGTATAAATGAATAATTAACCCGTTAGAAGAAAATATGTTAATATTTAATTTCTATATACTATTGGGAATTTAGTATACTGTAGTCCATATGCTAGGTTCATAATATGACTTAGATCCATATTCAAGACAAAATCAGTCTTCTGTGGTTTAGAATGCTAGCCTGTCCATTATGTTCCATATGACTGAAAGATTAACAGATGTTTAAATTGAATTTTAAAATGATAGATATTCTTTGGAAAGTTGTCTTGAGATTTTTGTAGGATACACATGATGCGACAATTTTTCCAACTAATTACAAGTAGGTATTACCGTATTAGCACCTAACTAATTTTCTTTTGTAAAGGGCATAATGTAGACTGGTTAGTGATTGAAGATGACTAGTTAAAAATTAGAATACTGATACGGAAACATAATTTGTTTTAACTCTACGTATCACTCAATCAAAATTTTCTTCTCAATAACATAAAAAAGTAAACTATTTCAGAGCTGTAACTTCAATCATCCCTCACTCTTTTAGATAAAGTATATGCTAATCACATTTATTTTTATCCTCTATCACTTTCATGAATGCATTATACTTCGCGATATTATGAGCATGATTCCCCAATCCGAAAAGCTATAATCCCATATAATTATTAGAAACCATATTATATCGGCTGATAGCGACTAAACATTATCGTAAAAGTAGATTAAAAAAATAGAGCCGAGTTCACGTTAAATCAAAGAGAACCGTCTTCCGACATAACATGTTAATATCCAATTTCATTTACTCATCCCAACTATAAAAAGTACTCTTCTTTGAGTAGAGCTGTCGTGGTTGAAAGTTGGAGCAGAACAATCAGTATAATTGTTTTTGAGTCTAAATGTGATAGGTGCAAACATGACAGTCTCTACGAGTAGTAAGATGTTATCAAAATTTTGAATAACGTGTGTATTTAGTATTTACAGATGATGTTGTACAACCACGGTCCACGGGAAACAAACTTAAATACTACTCCATCCTATTCCTAACGACGTTTAAGTCACCGGAAGTTTCGTGTTTACGTTTACAAAAATAACAATATGGATTAGTTTTATAAATCTAAACAATTGTACTTTATAAAAAGATAATCTAAACAATTGTAAATGTAAAAGATATGTTGGTCAATCAAGGGCTACAAAAAAAGTCAGTTTTTGGTAACAATTAGAGCCCCTAACTATTATTGTATTCAACATTTTCTCCATTTTGTTTCTTTCAACTATCTTAATATAATCACGACATAACCGTGCACTTGCAGTCATTTAAAACTTTATGAATCTAAAGTTTAACATTAGAAACTGTAGAACTTTTCTCACTAATAACTCATCACTCTTTAATTGAGACCAACGTATAGAATGGTGAATCAAATTTGGTAGGAAATGTTATCTAACTTCAAATGATTGATATATGTTCGATTGGATTTGGATCCATTATGAACAATAACTTCCGTACTGGTCGTTCGAGAAGCGAAAGAGACAGAGATATGAGGCACAAGAAAGACACATTTTACTATTTTAGCACTAGAGTGTAGCTTGTTTTGGAATACTTCATCAACTTATTGGGGCAGAATTGCAATCATTTACAAAATTCGACTTTAGGGTCCCTTTTCATTCTTTTTAAATTATTCCCAACGCAGCATTGATTCTCTCCTCACTCCTGATTTGATATGGTTTTCTCTTTTTCGTTTTTTTTTGCCGTAGCTGAAAGCAGCTTCACACCAAAGAACAAATCCTCCCTCTTTTTCCCTTTTTGTTTTTGCTTATATCCAATTGAAATGTTCTTCCAGTAGAACATTAAACAGTAGAAAATGGTTGAACGGTCACAATAAATAACTCATTTGTAACATTTTTTTTTCTTTTTTCCTAATTCTCTAAAATAATAATAACAATAAAATGAGGGATAATATTGTAATGTGAGCTTAATATTATGCAAGTATGACGTGATGCTGAGAAACGTGTTTGACTGTTTGGTAAGTCTATTGTTACAGTTTTGCTCTATTTTTTTTTTCTCTTTGTAAAATGGCTTTAACTTGGTTAGCTTCGTCCTAAACCAGGAACATTCTCTGGTTTAATCCCGGCCAGGGCCTTCCTTCTTCATTCTTGAATCACACCACACCAACAAGATTTTTTTTCATATTGCCTGAATAGCGCTGTTGCCTTTACTCAAATCCGAACCATTAACCGAGGCATTAGAGTGAAACGCCGATGGCCGTGAGGGCTCTCCTACTAGTTTCAAGGAGAGCGGAGACGGAGAAGGTGAAGTTTCAGTTTCATGTCTTATCGCCATTCCAATGCTAAGCTGAGACATACCAACAAGCTCGTCCATGTTTACACGCTCTTTAGGAAAGCCAGGTTTTGGTCTTAGCACCTGATGCTGCTGAGGAGAAGTCTCAGCTTCTGTTCCCTGAAGTGAAGTGGAAGTTGCAGGGAGCCAAATTGTGTAAGTGACTGGAAAACAAGGAGGAAAGAAGCCGCCTGGGACTAGCATTGGCGAAACCCCGTTCGATGGTTCAATGGCTTCTTCTGGTTTTTCCTGTGGTGGCGGCGCAGTGGCTGCAACCGCTTCACACTCAGTGGTATTGTTGAGTGAGAGCTCTAGTGAAGGAAGGTAGGTTTTGCTTTCAGGTTCCTTGCTTGGAGAGGAATGGTTTAAGGTTTGATCTTCTTGTGTTGGCGATGAATCAGTTACCTGAAGAAGGCAAAAACAGAGGAATTATTTCAACAAGTTCTTGGAGTCTATCGAATAACACAAGTCAAGTCATGAAGAGATGTTGATGATGATGATACAAACCATTTCATCTGTAACCATGTCGAAGAGACTAGAGCGTCTCTTCCTGCGGCTAGAACAAGTATGGCGGATGAAATACTTTTGAGCGTGACTAGCCACTTGTGTTGGAGTTCTTGAAGTTACAAAGTTTCTTGAAATGCCTCGCCAATCTCCTTTCCCTAGCTTCTGAAGTCCCACTAAGAATAGTCTGTGTTCCTCCTCAGTCCATGGAACTCCTGTAAAACCCAACCATATCAGCATTTAAGAACCCACCAAAGTTTCATCTTTAAAACACATAAAAACATAGACTTTAAGCTCAACAATATGATCCACAAATGAGATAATGCTTTAAGAGACTCAACGATTCAATCTATGTAACAACCAATAGCAATTTCAACACCCATCAAGTCTCACAAACATTGATAAAAATCATCTCTTTAATCACCAACGAATGAGACAGGGAACTCTAAAGTCTAAACCTTTAGAGCAATCTCAGTTTTAAAGTTTTAATCTTTGCTATCGACTTGCAATCAGACGAAGCCGGATTTTCAGAGGAACAACAATCGATGACAAAATTGAAAATGTCAGAGGTAAATCGATTTGCTTTACCTCTCTTCCTCTCTCCACGACGGTGAATAGACCCAGAACAATGAGCTGGATCATCGGATAAGTACCCTTCGTTATGTTGATTGGAGTATCGTGCGTGATCCGATAACGGCGAATCGTTGTGATTAGACGTCGCGAGAGGAGACGACGGAGATAAACGGTGGTGCGCGGCCGCCGCCGCAACGGCCAATGCCGAGAGATTACCCATACTCGCACTCTTTTTAATAATCGACCCATCCGTTAACCTGACGCCGAACAGCTTCACGGCGGAGGAGGAAGAAGATCCTCCTCCGACGCCGGTTCCACCGCACGTGCCACCCCCACGAGTCGGACACGTGCGAGAATTGTGACCATTGTTGCTACAATGCGAACACCGACGAGTCATTCCGCACAACAAGACAAAACAAACAAACAAAAAAAGCGAAACACTTTTCGTAATAAATGCTCCGTTAATAGTTTTTTTTTGCGTATACACAAATTGGATTGAGATAACAGAGAGATGAGTTAAGTAATTGCAACCATGGAAAAAATAAGGAAGAAGAAGATGAGGATTTGTTTTGGATTTCTTATGGAAAGAAGAATCAAGGGTAATTTCGGTATTATAAGAAGAGAGGATTATGGTGGATCATACGTTGAATTCGTGTTTAAATTTACTAATTATAAGCTTTTTTTTATTTATCTTATCTTACCTGGAGATTTTCGTTTATGACAAAACAACTAACAGATTTATATATCTTCTCGTTCTCTTTGTTTACTGGATAATCTTTTTTTTTTAATAATAGTAACAATGTTACCGACAAATTCAGTTCTGATAACCAAAGATAATCGAAATAATTGATTTTTTTGTGATGTGAGGATAATATTATTTAACCTAAATCTGTCCCGAAACGCAATAAACTATACATTTCCGCTTAATCCACTTGTGAAGCGATCTATCCACATATTACACGAAACACGTTTTTAACACCAAGTGGTCTAGATTTAAAGGTATGAGATATTATCATAAAAGCACTCATCAATCAATCCTTATCACATATTACAAGAGACACGTTTATACAATCATACTCCATAGATTCAATGTAGACTTATGTACTTCTTTATTTGGCATGAAATGTGATTGAGGTTTGAACAAAGCTTTCATAAATCAATCAATATCATAATTTCCTTTCTTTTTTTTGGTCTATCAATGTAGTTTTCTTAATTTTCACGTCCTAAAAATAAATAAAAATCATAGTGTCATTACACTTTCAAAGCCTCTACCTTTGTTGGAAGTTTAACATTTTAATTCCAAATGCAAACATGAAAGCAAAAAACAGAGTAAAACCCACCAAGACAGCCGCAACTGGACCCATGAAATTCGGGTCAAACCCGAATTGGTTTTCGATGTACCACTTTATCGTCGGATCCTCCGTCATACCCGGAACTTTAATCGTGTCCTCCACGTCACCGTACTGCGAAACAATCAATCCGTACACAGTCCAAGCCACTGGACAGATCCAGTAGTACCATATCCACCATTTTGGAATTCTCTGCACCAAAGTCGTAAAACAACTTATAACAGAAGGAAAAACAAAGCTTTCTTGCGAGAAAAGTAACCAGAACTAACCGATTTAGGGATGAGAAAACCGGAAAAGAGGTTGAAAATTCCGTAGAAAGCTCCGGCGAAAACAGCTGCGACTTGCTGGTTTGGTGTGACGGCGACAGTCATCATCCCGTAGTATGTAAAGTAGAGGAAGGAGAAGAACGACACGAAGAAAAACCACAAGAACTTGGCCACTGTCCATTCGAAACACACCATTGTGTATACAATTAGTGTATAATACGTATTTTGGATCAGCACGTACGGTATTTCGCATACCACCTGCAACCAACCATTGAAAAAAAAATTCTTGTTAGATACTTGAACTACTATTACTCAAGGTTTCTTGTTTGTCAAGTAACCAAAACCGGTTATAATCTAATCTCACCTGTGCTAGGGCATAGGGCACAGCAGAATACATTTCAGCAGCTCTTTCTCGATAGAACACAGTTCGTTCCACAGCTACGAGTGGTTGAACAGATGTGGAGTTATTTATTCCAACGAATAAAACGGCAGCGTACATTGCTCCAATAACCTTTGTAAGATCATTCGCATTGTCCCTGTTCATACAAGAAATTGTATAAGGTTTGTATACAGGTCTGGATTCGATTTTAGGTCTTTTGAACAAACCTTTTTGTGCCAACTCTCCAGAAAATTGTTCCGATCATGAGAGCTGCAACCAGTGTAAAGAAGAATCTGGCTAAATTGTAGTCAGGAGTTCTCCAGTAAGTAATCCACTGTTTCCACAGACAAGATTTGAATTGTCCAAAAAATGATTGTGAGAACTGCGTAGAGAAGTAGAGATCTTTTGCTCCTCGTGGCGGTGTGCTTAGTTCCTTTACAAGTTTCTTGTTTTGTCTACACACCAAGATCATTTCCAATAATTAGGGTAAACTCTTGTGCAAATGATTAGATTATTGAGTCTTATAATGCTTAACTTACTGATATAAGGATGTTGTTTTGTAATGCTCAGCAAAATCTATCTTGAGTTTTGCTTCTGCTGCCATTGAGCTCACTTCTAGCATCCATGTCGCCGGATTATACTTCTCTTTAATCACCGGAACTCCATGAATTGCCTGTAATTTTCTCAAGAAAATTGTGCTCATGACCTCAAGTAATGAGATTCCTATATATCCAAATTTAGAAACTAACCTGGAAATATTCGATAATCTTGTGGGAGTTTCGGCCTAAAGGACCAGCGTAAATCACTTGCCCTCCTCTCTTCAGAAGAAGAAGCTCATCAAAAGCTTCAAAGATATCAATGCTAGGTTGGTGGATTGTGCAGACCACTGTCCTTCCTGTGTCAACCGTGTTCCTCACCGTCCTCATCACAATGGCTGCAGCCCTAGCGTCAAGTCCAGAGGTTGGCTCATCCATGAAGATTATTGAAGGATTCGCCACTAACTCCACAGCGATTGTTAGTCTCTTCCTCTGTTCTGTTGATAACCCTGTGATCCCTGGAAGTCCCACGATCGCATCTTTTAGACTATTTAGCTCCACTAGCTCCATCACTTCATCAACAAACCTCTACAAAAGTTTTGCGTGTATGCATGCGTTAGTCTATGGCTAAGATTTTATCTTAAAATGGTATGAAGTTACAAGGAAGAGAGTATAACCATTTTCTCATCTTTAGTGACTTCTTTTGGGAGACGAAGGAAAGCAGAGTAAATGAGAGACTCTTTGACGGTGACTTGCGGCGAATGGATATCATTCTGTTCACAATAACCAGAGATCCTTGCAAAAGTGTCTTGTCTTTGAGGGAAACCTGAGATTCTGATGTCTCCTTCAATGTATCCACCGGTCTTCCTACCCGCCAAAACATCCATTAGAGTGGTCTTACCAGCTCCACTAACTCCCATCAGAGCTGTTAACACTCCTGGCCTAAACACTCCTGTCACTTCGTTTAAAAGCTGAAGCTTATCCTTGCCAACTTCTTGTTCCTTCACTTCCTGTTTTGTTCATGGTTAAATAACATTTTTGTTCTTGTTTCAACAAAGATTTGGGATTTGGTTTTACCTTAGGCATGTCAACGTAGTAGTGAATATTGTCGAAGGACATTGTGAGAGGGGTAAAAGGTAGAACCATTCCTTTTTTAACATAAAAGCTCTTACTCTCTGAGCTATCCTCAGCTCTGTTTTCTTCTGCATTCTCTTTAGAAATGATGGCTTGCGTCTTCTCAAGTGCTATCATAATATCATGAAAACATGATGTTAACGTAAAGAAGTGTCAATGTTCATGTTTTTGTTTTACATATGAAAACCAATTGGCTATGAGTAAACCTTACGGTTTAAGAATGTAAGAGCGAGGGTGACTAGGACATTAAAGAGAATCGCGAACCCGAGAATGGCTCCTACTCCGATCCAGTACCAGATTGGATCCGTGAATACGTCAAAAATCTCAAGAACAGCCAACCCTAACGTCGTGGAATTATCGGAAGACTGCCAAGGGAAGTATAAGATCTTTGTTTAACTAATCATTCAGTTTAAAAATAAAAAATAAAGAACATTTTTAATAAACAGTAGCTACCCGTTGATCCATCCATCTAGGAGCAAGCATTTCATTGACAGTCAAAGCATCGAAAGTGTAAGTCATTGGTGAAACCCAATAAGCCCATTGCCACCATACAGGAATCTCACCTATTAACAACCATCATCAAAACATAAAAACCTTAGAAATTAGTTTATTGGTGTTTTTTATGTATAAAGGTATATATAATAAAACCTCTAGGAATAATGAATCCTCCAAGCAAGAAGAGGAGGAGAATCACTAGAGATCCTCCTGTGTTTGCAAGACTCATCGATCTGCAAGTTACCGCAATGAATCGAAAAATACTACCAGCCATTTGCTGTGTCAGAAATATCACCAACAAATGCTTAAAGAACCTGCCATAACACAAAAACAAAAACAAAAAAATGTTTATAGATTAACTTTTGCATTGATTAATGAACTTGAACTTAAACTCAAGTCTCTAGTGATGTTTTGCAGCTTTAATCACCATCACTAGATAACTATATGTAACAAGTTAACATTTTGGTGGTTCAAGAATGATAATCACCTGCTGGGTTCTGGAGAAAATCCGATCAAAAAATAAGTGATGCTGACCCAAACAACGGATTCGAAGATGGAGACAGGAATGCTCAAGAGACACGTTGGGAGCGTGAAGGTCCAAGAAGGGTGAAACAAAAGGTCTCGTTGCTTGTAAAACACGGGAAGTCTTTGAATCATCAAAGCAAGCTCCGAGAATCCATTGAACATGTTGGCGATCATTGAGAACATCAACGCACCTACGTAAACGGATCCGTCACTC
>CACVBM020001704.1:0-23478 GCA_902728155.2 Microthlaspi erraticum | reverse complement strand
TAAAAAGAATTGGTTTGGTAAGAGTTGCAAAAAGATTAAACCAACAATAATTCGGAGTAGTTTCATTTATCTCTCTAAAGATCTCTCCAATGGCGTCTCTTCCTCCTCGATGCCTTTCGTTCTTCGTCCTCTTTTTATTCGCACTCTTAATAAATCCTGCAATCTCTCTTCGCACCTCCGTCATCAAGCTCCCTGGAAGCGACGGATCTGCGGATACTTTCTGCTCGAGCTGGAGATTGGCCGTTGAGACCAATAACGCCGGAACCTGGAATGTGATTCCGTCCATGTGCGTGGATTCCTTCGCCGAGTATCTTAACGGAGACCAGTACGGATCCGATTACGATGTTATCGCCGATTACGCGCTCGCCTTCGCTAAAACGGTTCAGATTTCCGGCGACGGCAAGGACGTGTGGATCTTCGACATTGACGAGACGCTCCTCACGAATATCGACTACTACAGGGCTCATGGTTACGGGTATGCTCTCTCTATTATTAGCCGTTGGATTTTGTTAGATTTACATAAACGGTCCAGATGATTGTTGACCTTATACTAAACCGGAATCTGCATTTTGTTGACCCAAACTCCAAATTGATAGGTGGATTTGTTGGTTAAAGATTCGGTTCTCGTTTTAAGATTTCCGGTTCTATTACAATTGCATTGTTTTTTTCAATCGTACCGGGTCAATTCGATTGAAATTTCTTGGTGGGTTTAGGTCCGAAGCGTTCGAGTCCAATAGCTTCAATGAGTGGGTGGTACAAGGGACAGCTCCAGCTTTTGATGCGAGCTTGAGACTGTACAATGCTCTCAAGAAACTTGGTTTCACCATCATTCTCCTAACCGGTCGGGACGAGGACCAACGGAGTTGCACCGAGACCAATCTCCGAGACGCCGGTTATTCAGACTGGGAACGCCTCCTCTTAAGGTATGCTAAGCCAAAATCATCTCTAACCATCTAGACTGAATCAATGAACCGGTATTAACCTAAGCTTGTTGGTTCAATTTGCAGAGGTCCAGAAGATCAAGGGAAATCAGCTACAAAATACAAATCGGAGCAGCGATCAAAACTGATCGAGAAAGGCTTCAAAATCCACGGCAATACCGGCGATCAATGGAGTGACCTCCTAGGCTTTGCGGTGGCTGATCGTTCTTTCAAAGTCCCCAATCCGATGTACTACATTCCTTGATTCATGTGTTGATTAGTAACAAACTTATCATCTGATTTACAAATTGATTGATGTATCAAAGACAAGATGTGAAGTGTCATGATGCAACTTTGAAAGTACAATCAAATCAACTAGACTAATTTTTGTTTCTAATTACAATGGCGCCACCATATTCTTACAAAAATCTTATGGTTACAAAAAACATTAGCATTACACAGAAACAGACTTGAAATTGGTTACTAATTCAGTTTGCAAAAGGACAGATCTTATCATCTTAAAAGCATAAAAAAAGTCTTAACTTTTGACATTCATGGAGACGAACGGTAATGACTGAAACTCTCTCTAAGTCCCACGCTTATCGCAGCGCAAGCGAGAGGCTGCGTCGGCATCCTGAAGCAGCTCAACGCGCCGCCGGAATAACCGGAACAATCCGGCTGTGGCCGCTGCATATTCCTACCGGGAATACAGTTTCCGGCGAAATCGAAACCGAAACTAATCCTGGAGCATTCGGAGCTAATCCCGGAGAAGAAGTTGAACGCAACCGTGAGATTCAACAGATTCCTCAACGAGCAAACCAAATCGGGAACCTCGCCGGAGAATCTGTTATGCGCAAGATTCAGAACTTCAATCGCCGACAAGCAAGAGATCGTGTCGGGGACATGACCCATCAAGGAATTGTAGCTGACGTCAAAGACTTCTAATTCGGAGAACATTCCTACAGATTCCGGTATGCAACCGGTTAACTGGTTATTCAAGAGCAGAACTTCTCTCACTCTCGATCCAGTGAGGCCGAAACTCGTCGGTATTTCGCCGGAAAATCGGTTATTGGCGAGATTGATCACCGAAGCCGGAGAGTTTCCGAGATTCCGTGGGATTTCTCCGTCGAATTGGTTGTTATTGAGGAGAATCGCGTCTAATCGCTTGTTGAAGAGAGCTTCGGGAACAAATCCTGAGAAATTATTAAACCGGAGATCGAGGTAAACCAGATTTGGAATGTAGATTGTGACCAGAGGGAAAGAGCCAGAGAATCTGTTGTTGCTTAGATCAAGCTCCTGGAGAGAAACTAGCGATTTGAAGGGATCTGGGATTTGCCCGGAGAATCTGTTACTGTTGAGATGAAGAATGTTGAGGTCAGAGAGGTAAGCGAGGTCTTTGACAATGGCGCCTTTGAGATTTGCATGGTTAAGATCTATGGCGGTAATGGATTGACCGGAACAGAAAACCCCTTTGTAAGAACAAACATCTGATCCAACCCATGTCTTAAGAACACCGGAAGGATCTTCTGTAATGGCTGATTTCCAAGCTTGAAGAGCAACGTAAGCCACACTGTTTGGAGCCGTTACCGGAACAACATTACGGTTACCGCCGCCAACCCAAACCCCGCCGCCGCCGACGCCGGCACCACCGCCGATTCCGACTCCAATGCCGCCTCCTACACCAAAAGAAGCATCTGTCTGAATGAAACCACACAGAAACAGGAACAGAGAGAGGAGGTTAAAGTCGCTGCCTTTCTTCTTCTTGGACATTTTTTACCAAGAAGCTGAAAGTAGCTTTTTTTGTGAGTTGACACTTAAGGAAAGAGAATGAACAGTGGTTAATTCAGTGGATTAATGAGATTTGTGTGAGTGAGAGAAAGAGAGAGTGTGGTTGAAGAAGCATTGATGATATGAGGAAAATTTGCTTTTGTGAGGGGACAAGATTATCAAATAGAGTTCTGATTTGTTCTTTGTGCTGTTATGTCACATTTGGATTTAGTTTTGCTGAGTTTACTGTTTGTTTTCAGATTGCATTCAATATATCACGGGATTCATCTTCTTTTTCATTTTGTTCCAATGTTTTTTTTTTTTTTTTTCAATGGGATTTATGCACAAAACTATATGCATATTAGTGTTAAATATTGGATCACATGTTTGGAGGAGACTCATACATCTGTCATTTGAGTGGATGTTATGCACAAACTAGTTTTGTCCACTCTTTTGGTTGAGACCCAAGAAACGAATAGTAATCAAGAATGTTCTAATAAATGAGAAAAAGAAAAATGAGCAGAAGCTAGATGAGGCTATAAATAAGAAAAGGCATAGCTTGTGACAGTGAATATGGTGTTGTTGACTTGTAAGAGACGTGGATTTTCGGGAGTGTGCGAGACCCAACATTTTAATTGCATCACATGGAGTGGCTCAAATGCATTTGTGTCTTCATTCAAAACAATTTTATTTAAATGTGTGGCTGCATCTAATCCAAATGTGTTTCAATGCAATTATTGAGATGAGAGCTTATACTCGAACAATAAATTACTTTGCTTGATCGAGCTAAACAACAAAAAATATAGATTTCCAAGCATTCATAATATAAAACAAAAACACAACAAGACACACAGTGTTCTTGACAACGAAATATTTTGATACTAGTTTCTTATGAATGCAATTTTCTCTATCATTTTACGCATCCAAAAGTATATGATAAGAATCTCATAATACCATTTTTCACGCATACACATGCCGAAAGCGGGCATGGAGACCTATAAATAGTGGCGAACAAAAGGTTATATACGTAGTGTTTGGGAAAAAAAGGGTATGTGCCTATGTGGTGTATACTGTATAGTAGGTAGGTTTGGTTAAAATTACTGCTAAAATTATGTCTAATGATTACAAACTGAGGGAGTAAGTGAGATTTCATGTGAATGCCAAGCAATAAAGTAGATATCTGACAAAGTTCGGCTTGTACCTACTTCCCATTGGTAACTTTTTTGGGGAAGAAAATATCAAAAGAAAGAAAACGACTTCTGCGTCAGCGGAAAAGGAAACTATATTTGGACATTTCATGTTTTATGTTGGTTTCGGTTTTGGCTTGCTAAACTCAAATTGAATCAGGCCTGTAACGGGCCCAACTCCTAAGAAGCTTAATTGTTAGTCGATGAGAGATTTTGTAAACTCAACAGTAGTTTTCTAGTAGGATTTTAGGATCCAGGGATGTAGAGATCGACTAGAGTGCCCGTGAAGTCTCCCATGGTGTATAGATTTGTTTATATTTTGATTTTTGCAGTGGTTATGGTAACGGTTTTGGACCCCTGTGACCAAACAGTGTAGCGGAATGTTTCCTTCTGAGTTCCAGTTGTGGACCGTATGATCAAACGTATAATGAATTATCTATAACGTTGGGGTCGATATTTGTGTTGATTTACTGTTCATTGGTGTCTGTTCTCATGAGTTGGAACT
Source organism: Microthlaspi erraticum (assembly GCA_902728155.2). Lineage (NCBI taxonomy): Eukaryota > Viridiplantae > Streptophyta > Magnoliopsida > Brassicales > Brassicaceae > Microthlaspi > Microthlaspi erraticum. The sequence continues at coordinate 19,099 of CACVBM020001704.1, read as the reverse complement.
ATATGATCCAGTTGTATAATGGGATGAAAATTGCGTACCCAAATTGTTACAGATACATTTGTACGTTTGGTGACAGCAATTGAAGATATTATCATTTACTTAAGATAAATTTTGGGCAATACTTAAATATACCACAAAATAAGTTATCATCTTTGCCATTTACTAAAGTAACTCTTTTTCTAGTAATCATGGAGTCCGCATAGACAAACAAAACATTCATAAATAAATGTATACAAAAGTACAAAACAGTATACAAAATGAATATTGGTACGTACAAAAGATTTCGAGGAATATAAAGAGTTCAAAAAATCGAACGGAAAAATGGATTCCACTTGTCGAAAGAGAAAATAAATTATATTTAAAAAAACAATATAAGAAATAAGTGAAAATTACTTAATCTAACACTAATTCAACAGTTTATTACTAGATTAGCACCCATAAAAAAACACTTACTAGAATAGCATACAATTTGTGTCAAAAGTCCAAATAACCAATGTAGTAATTGATAATTACACCCATGCCATTGTAATCAATTTTTGGTGTAATTAAAAAAAAATGAAATTTCAAAATTAAACCGTTACAAGATGCATTTTAGGTAAAATAAAAAAGAATGTCTACCATTTCACGAGAGAATCTGTCACTTGTCTCTCCGCCGCCATTAAGTCAACACGATTCCGATTACGAATCCGGCAGCGTTGTCGCTAACTCCGGTATCAGCTTCGACTAATCCGACGTCCGTTAGGTCAGTTCAGTTTTTTTTTCTCTTCTCATTGCCGTATTCAATTTGTTTTCGGGTGTGATTTTAATTTCAGGCTTTGCTTGAGACTCTGAATTGTTATGCGCGAAAGAGATAACCGATTGAGTATAACTGAGAAACAGAGTTGATTGAATTTCTCGAATGTTTCCTGTTTGGCCTTTTTTAACAAAGTTATGTTTTAATTTGGTAGATTGATAACTGTTATTCTTGAAATAGTAGATTATGCTTTGTTTAATAATATTTTTTTAATCACTTTGGTTGACTTTATGTGTTGAATGTACGTGTTGGTTGTTTTGTGTTGTTAGCTATGGCTTCGTCAAGTGGTGAGAAGAAATACCCTCGACGAATGTACGCAGAGGGAAAGGCACCATCGCAAACGAAAAGCATGAATTATAATTGTTATGTGTCTAACATAAAAATGGTAGAAACAGGAGTTGGAAAGGATGTGTGGGAGTCTTTGAAGGAGTCTTCCATTGGAGTGATTGCTAAGCTTAAAGATGTTGAGTATACATTCTCTGCCAAGATTGTGCATTACTTGCTTACACATCAGTTGCAAACGAAGAAGAGCTATGAGATATGGTCCTTGATTGACACCCAGCCAATTCGTCTTTCTTTGCTGGAATTCGGTGATATTACGGGCCTAAATTGTGAGCCATTTAAGGATGAGAACAAATGGGATTTAGATCATGAAGAGTTTTGGGGAGAACTAAATGTCTCTACATTGGAAGGACCGTCCTTGGATCAGTTGGAATTGGTCTTTTCTAAAAGTGCAGATTGGACTTTTGAGAAGAGGAGAATGGTAGGATTGTTGTGTCTCTTGTCCATTGGCATCTACGGCCTCTCTCCGTCCAGTCATATCCCTTTACATCAAGCGAAAAGAGTTCTAAATCGAGAAGCTTTTGAGAGTTATCCGTGGGGTCGAGTTGCATGTAAGAGTTTGATGGATTCAATTAAGATGCTAAGTTACGGTGTGAAGAAAACATACACACTTAGCGGATGTGTTCACGTTCTGCTCATATGGGCATATGAGGCAATTGCTGGTATAGGAGAGTTGCATGGGAATAAAAGGGCTGGTGACGAGGTTCCTCTTCTTTCTTGGGGCGGTTCCCGTCCAAGGATTGAGTGGTCAGACTTCTTCCGGAAAGAGAAGAAAAGTCATGCAAATAAGGTATTCATTGTTTGTTGTGAGTGATGATTATCTTAAAACTATATATCTTTTTATACAAAGGTCTAATGGAAAACATATTTCCAGATTCGTGTTAGGAACTTTATTACACTGTTTGACGGAGAAACCAGTGCGAAATGGGTTGATGAGGAGGAGGATGAAGACGTGAAGACCTTGCTTGATGATATACATCACAATCGGTTAGATGAATCAGCTTGGGATGTCATCAAAGCTAATATTAGCCAGAAAAAAAAACGTAAAGAAGCTGTCGAACATAGTGACGTTGACTCCAAGGAACATGAGAAACCTACAAAAACGAAAAAGAAAGAGAAAAAACTTGAAGGAGTTACAGCGGTTAGTAAAAAAGATACTATTATTTTGAAAGAAAGTGTACTCTTTAATATAAGCTGGTTTACTTGTGTTTTACACTTTTATTTAATATTGCAGACATCAGATGATCAAACCAGTCTCGTGGATATGATGAAGTTGTTTACATCAAAAGTAGACAACATGGAAACCAATATTGCTAACAAGGTGTTGACTGGTTTAGATGGAGCAATTGATGCCAAAGTTGATGCGAAGGTTGAACTGAGATTCAATCCCATGGATGAGAAGATTGCCACACTTGAGAAGGAGGTGAAATTTCTAAGAGAACGTTTAGGAGAGTGTGACACCAAAGAAGCCGGCAGCTCCAATGTTAACATAGATGATGATGTCACTAGTAATTCTATGGTACGTTAGTTATCTCTTCTTGTTACAAAATGTTGGTTATTATTTATACATGCATTTTTCATGATTATTTGTGCAGCCATGGATGGTGCATGCTAAGTCTACATCACATGATGATTTGCCTATCCACGTTGTCGTTAAAAATGCAAACAAACCATGCAAGAAAATTGAGAAGCTCACCAAGGAGCAAACAGTGGAGGAACTGCAAGCCAAATTGAAAGGAAAACAAGTTCAAACTACTGTCACGAACCAGAAGAAGAAAATAAAACAAGAACCTACTTCTTCAGAGACGTTTTCAAACCCGGTACATAGACGATTTCGTGCTGGATTAAATCTTATGGTAGCTGGAATTTGTGGCGTCAAAGATGATACCTCACTGCCAAAGCGCCAACCCAAATTATCTTCGAGTCAACTCTATCCGTTTGTGGGAAATTCTACTGTGAAGCGGATCATTACCGGTGTATCTCTATCCATCGCAGCGTACGATCCAATGACTGAAGTGGATGAGACTAAAGCACATGATTTGTTGGATTTTATACGGCAAGATGAGTAAGTACTTTCAGAAATATTTTTTAATACATGTTGATATATATTAACCAAGATTACTAACATCTTAACATTATTCTACATTTTCTTAGTATGGAACCAATTGCGACATGGGATTCAAATGTCGAATTTTACATAAAGCTAATTACTCCGAGGGATAAATGGTGTACACAAGACTACGGCTGGTTGGGTAGTTCGGTGAGTTTTGCTGACTTTAAAATGACGATTCATTGGTCAAAAAAATTATACCACATTTGTGAATTTGTGTTTCTCTTTCACAGCATATGTGCTCGGCGATGCATATGTTCTACAAGAGGTCTTTGAGGGATCCATCTCCATTCCATTCACCAAGGATTGCATTCATCGACCAATGGTTTGTCAACGAAATGGTGCGTGATTTCAATCTCGGGACATTCAACCCAAAGACTTGGACCGTGCCTGAAAAATATAAGAGAGTGTTTAATGGTACGTATCCAGCTGACTCAGTTACAAACAAGAAATGGCTTGAAGATGTCGATCACGTGTATGCATGTCATCATATAAATGGAAACCATTGGGTTGCTTTGGATATTGACTTGGTGAAAGAGAAGATTCATGTGTATGATAGTATTCTGACAGTGGTGCCTGATGATAAAGATATAAAGGAGATTTGTAGGCCATTCACAAAGATGATCCCTGCATTGCTCAATGCAATGCTACCAAGAAATATGCGGAAGAAGAGCGACAAGCAGTTCACGGTGATAAGATTGAGGAGTCCTCCACAAAACAAAAACCCGGGCGACTGTGGAGTGTATACTTTGAAGTACATTGAATGTCTGGCTATTGGTTGCACATTCGATGGTTTAAATGATACTAATATTCCAGCATTACGACTGAGATTAGCAGCTGAGATTTATGACGAGGTGGGACAACCGCGTATCGCCTGCAGGTCCACCCATTTAGTCCGTGATGAAGACTTTGGCCAAGAACTACGATTGATTGACTCTCCATAGAGGTTTATGTTGATTTCTTTATGACTTTTGTTTTCTTTGCTTTTGGTTTTCATTGGATCAGTTATTTTTGTTATTTTAAAATAGATTTCACGATGGTCTTTTGTTTTTTAATCGAAAGAGTATTTCATAGCCCTTATGTACTCATTTAGAAAAATTAACTTGAATTCTTGATTCCAACGTAAGTTCCAAGTATGATTCATCAAATAGAGTTCCTATTCCAAGTAGGATTCATATTGCAATTAAAGTTCCTATTTTAAGTAGAGTTCCTATTCCTAGTATGATTCATATTCCCAAGTAGAGTTTCTATTCCAAGTCCACGTATTTTTTTGTAACTTTCGCATTTTGTGTAATGATACTATGATCTAAACCAAACATGACATAGCACTATCACTAAAAGTAAAGAAAAGAAAACAATGCAATAAAATAAGACTCGAAAGAAAAGTACGAAATATAAACTAACGTATGAGTAAAAGCCAAAGAAACAAATTTAAACTCATCACTTCGAATAAAGCAACCCTAAACTTCAATAGGAGCCTTACATGTCTTACAATTATGACCAACTCTATGACATCGAGAACATGTGTATTCTTTACGAGGCCGCTTTTTAGCTGTGGCTTTCTCCAATGCTGATTTCATTCTTGAATTCTTAGGTCTACCTGGCGGATTGCGTACTATGGGAGGTGAACACACTTTAGAGGCGACATCTTCGGAAACAGGTGAAGCAGCATCCCTTGGCATTACAGAAGTGGAGTATGCATTGTAAAAGTAGTTCTTGTGATAGTATGGATCGCATTTTGATATGGGAGAAATTCTACGTGCTTCAGCTGCGGCAATGGCGTGCACACATGGTAACTTCTCCACATCAAAACGACGACACGAACATTTTTTCTCTTTCAGATTTACTACATTCAAAGACATACCACATGTCACTTGTGCATGGTGTACATCTATTGCTTGCACCTTATAGAGCTTAGCTTGTTGTACACGTTTCTGGAGTAAAACAAAGAAAAACAACTACAAATGTTAGCGTATTCAGATTAAAATCAAGCAGTTAATATAGAAAAATATTTTGGCTTGTACCTCCAACAGTTTCTCTACGCCACGAGTCAGGGTTGTCTTCATTGATCCTGCATCCATCCTCCGATCTGCAAACCATCTCGTCATCATTGATCGCACTGCATCTAATACTCGTACTATTGGCAAACTCCTCGCATCTGAAAGCGCTTTATTTATAGACTCTGCTATGTTTGTTGTAGTTAAGTTGTACCGGTCTCCAGGGAAATGCACACGAGCCCACTTTCTAACATCAGCTTTTACGAGGTACCTATGTAGTGCTGGATTCAACACTCCTATTTCATCAAATGTTGCATCGAAATCTGATATTTTAAAAGCATTTGCTGCTTTCTTAACCAAGCGAAATGCATCACGACCACGAAAACGTTGCAAGATATTCTTGTACAGATGGTAGGTACAAACTCCACGACTAGCCTTGGGATAAACTTTTTTAATAGCGTTACCAATAGACTGGTGCCTATCAGAAATAAGTGCAAGTCCTTCATCATCCTGAATCACATTACTAAGCTGCTGGAAGAACCATTCCCAAGAATCATCATTTTCTGTATCTACGACTGCAAAAGCAATTGGAAATATTTGGAAATTCCCATCTTGAGCTGATGCGATCAGTAGTGTTCCTTTATATTTTCCCTTTAGAAAGGTACCATCAACAACAACTACCTTTCTCAAGAATGGAAACCCATTTATACTAGCACCAAATGCAAGGAATAAATACTTAAATCTCTGGAACTCATCGACTTCCAAACGCGTGAAAGTTCCGGGATTTGCTTGTCTTATCTGGTGGAGATATGTCGGTAACTCTGAGTATCCACTTTCTGGAGAACCTCTAACCAAAACTCTTGCACGTAGAAGAGTTCGATGGGCCTTCCAATAATCCATCTAGTTACCAAAAAAAAAAAATTACAACATGAGAATAAGAAAGCCAGAAATTCAACTACAAGATAGACGTATATATGGGCATCTTATGTATAACTCAACCTAAAATTCAAACAATACACACACAAAAGTTAAACATAAGTCAATGAATTTGGAACGTCTAGTGAAAATTTCACAAATTTGTAGTGGATGATTTATGATATAAAACAAAATAAAGGATGACAAAATAATACCTTGATACCAAATCTCATGTTTAATGCTTCTGCGACATGTTTTGGTAGTACTTTTGAATCAACACCACCAACGGAATTCACATATAGTAATGCAAGTATGTCAGGAGTAGCTTGGCGGGCACGAGCAGAACGCTCCGTAACAGAACATGTGTGTTTGTCTATGTACACACGAACAGTAAACTTTTCAGATTTTCCAACTGGTGTCGCTCTTACTCGCCAGCTACAGCCTTCCACCCAACAATTAACAGTGAATAGGTCTGTCGCTGATCTGTCGACTTTAAAATCAAACTGATGTAGAACCGACAAAATCTTCAACCTGGTCTCTAGTTCATGTTTCGACTCATATTGTTGTCCAACAACTAGGTTAAGTGAGGATATTTCTAACTTAACATGTTGACTAACTCGTTTTGGTTGAGTGTTCGTAGACGTAGTACCTAATTTCGCAGCTGGAGATTTTTCCTCATTCTCTTCTTCTTTTGGATGCGTCCCGTACGATCTAAAATCTTCATCACCAGAAGATGCTCCGTCCGAATCGTCACAATAATCAAACCGATCACCATCCTCGTCGTCATCTTCATCACCATCTTCATCGTCATCTTGATCTTTGATATTTGCGGATTCCTTTTTCGAAGGACACATAACTGGTTCTCTACCTTTCTCTTTAAGCTCGACACATAAGTGCAACGGCTTATCTTTTCCTTGTTCCAAAAAGCCATGAAGCTGTCTACAACTGGTGACCCTAACCGGTGGTGTACTTTTCGGTAGTGTAAGCAGTATCTTTTTAGAAAACATGTAGCTCAATTGTACATCGTAGATCCGAAAATCGACTTTGTAATCCTCAATCACCATCCCAACGAAATCTTCATAACTTGTTCTATCGTTTGCTGCTATAATTTTGCTTCCTCTTTTGTCATCAACAAAAAATATCCATCTGTCGTCCTGGAACATCCATTTACCGCATACTAGAATAATTTGTGTCATACCTGATATAGAATGGATGTAATGAAATCAGAGTTTAGAAAAAATCAGAACGTAAAGCAAGAGGTGGTGATGAACATGAAAAAATTAGAACTTCCAGAAAAGGTAGAAGACAGCGACGGCTAAACCTAATTTTTATGTGATAGTGATTTTTTTGTCTTTTCCAAAGTCATTAATTTTTGTTTCCATTAACGAGTCAATAATGTCACGTCATCACAATTTTTTACCAAAATTTCTTTACAAAAGTAATTGTAGCATTAAGTCTGTCACAACATAGATAAACAAGTCTGTCACATAATAAATTTGGTAAGAATGAAATTTCTTAAAAATCTGTGCGTGTGTAGGAAAAAAAAACTGTCACCAAATAAATCAAGTGATTTAAAAATATAAATCTGTTGTAACGTAAACTTAAATCTGCCACCACATTAACGCTAATCTAGTAATTATGATTTTAAATTAAATAAGTCTGTTAATGATAACAGATTTATATAGACTAATATTAAGTCCATCATCATAGAGGTCTCAAAATATAAATCTGTAAGCATATACATACATAAGTCTGCCGTTGAAAAATAAATCAACGAAATAAATCTGTAAAGAAAAAACAAGTCTGCCAAAAATTAGTAAATCTGTGGTCACAACGCAAAAAATCTGTGACCTTTGATTTCTAGTCAGATATAAGTCTATTAGAAAAAAAACAAGTCTAGACAGAAGTCTATTATTGTAAATAAGTCTGGTAGAAAAAATAAAACTGTTGTCTCATAGAATAGACTTAAAGATATAAGTCTGTTATTGTAAATAAGTTTGCTACAAAAAATAAAACTGTTGTCCCATGCAATAGAATTAAGAAACAAGTCTGTTATTATTGTAAATAACTTTGTGATAAAAGTCTGTTACCTAATTAAAATATGATGGTTAATTTAAGTCTGTTATCATTAAGTAATAGATTTTTTATATAGACTTAATTTTACAATGGCAATTTCGTTATATTTTTTCCGTTTTTTATTAAAAAATAAATGAAAAATAATGGCATTTTTGTAATTATATTTTTTCAGAACAAATGATATAAGGGCTTTTTGGACATAAAATAATTGTCAGTAATTAAAAAAAAAAGAGCTAATCTAGTAATAAATCAATGAATGTGTGCTAATTAAGTAATCTTCCCAAGAAATAAAGGTAAATATTGTCTGTTTATTCCTTTATTCCAGTTTCAGAATCTATCCATGCCAAAAAGGTCATTTCTCATCTCATCTCTCCCAATGTTTGATATTGCTTTTTTTTTCCCTCTCCCATTGTGACATGAACACAAATAGAACTTAGAGAATGAACTGGTAAACCTAATCTCTTGGATCGATATTGGTAATTTGCTGTCTAAATCTTGCGGTAGCTATAGAATTCTACACCAACTCTATAATAGCTAAGCGAGCAAGAGTTATGAAATCGATCGCATGAATCTTAACATTCTTTCAGTATTCAATCTCTCTTTTTTTTTTTTAATTATTACAACTGATAGGGATTTTTTGGTTTTAGCCTTTTAGGAACAAGCCATTAAGTAAAAATATTTGAATTTCTTATAACATTACCACATATCCAAGGATGAGTTAGGCCGTTATAGGGGTCATTTGATAATATGCTAGAAAACGAACGGAATATAGATATATACATGTAGAGAACAAAGCATCAAAGAAGGCTGCAATATAAATATACACACATATAGTGCATATATATGTATGCAAATGGGAAAACATTAAAGACTAAAGAGACCAGACATAAACATAGACAATTGCTTTTGTAAGATGACATTACTTCTTAATCTTTAGGCATAGATTCCATTATTCCACATTTCAAACAAAAAGAAGAAAACAAATTTCGTCACCAATTTTAGGTCTACAGGGTGTAGTTCCCTCCTCTCTTGTTTCAAACGAACCAAAGCTAGCTTGCACGATCACAAATGCACTCTTACTTAATTATATATACAAAGTTTAACAGAAATTCATTTTTCAGATTTTTTTTTTCAACATGTGTTTATTATAAAGATATTCGTTATCAACCTATAATTCCACAGTGACTTTACAATAACTTATCCTGTTAACACTATCACTACTAAACCCCGTCTTCTAGTTACCGTTTAAAAAAAACTATTAATGTACATTTTAATTTGAACCTAATTAATTTTAGATGCTTCTACAATTAAACCGACCTTTCGTACATACTAATGTGCAGTATCAGATTTTCAAGTGACACTTGTTTCAGTGCGTCGGATTACCAAAAAGAGAACGAACTATCTATGCAAAAGTAAATGAACTCATGAAAAGTATAGGGAAAGTATATAATATTATTAACCAACATATATTAAACAAAAGACCAATAAATTATAGAGTTCATCCTAATTCACAAAACAAAAACGACAACATACAAAGAAAAGAATATAAAAATAAACATACGTAAGCATACTTATATCTAATTTAACATGGTACTGTTGATGATTTTCATGCAATTTTCCTTGCTTTTCTCTTCTTCTCTTTGGAATATAACAGCTTTTATCTCTCATGCTTTTTTTTATGTTTAAAAAAACTTTGTTTCCTTTTCTTCCCCCTTTCTTTAAAATTTAAATATCAAAATCATCTTGAATACATAACAAAAAACACTTGATTTCTGGTGCTGCTTAAAAAACCCCTTCACCATATCAAAACCATGCAATATATATAGTTTGTTTCTTCTTTTTCTTTTTTTTTCAGAAAAAAGGTTCATGCATATATAACTTGATTGGTCCAAGATCGATCGATATACCGTTTTCCATGGAGATGTCATGATGTTGATGACGATGACCATCATAATACATATGATGGTAACATCTTTTTGTGATGTGGGTCATGATCATCAGATTGGAAAATGGCACAATTACCCATGATGATCTTGGTTGTCAGAAGAGTCAGGGGCTGGCCAAAACGTGGAGTACTTCAACCATTCTGCTTCTTGTTGGTTCCCCATTGATGATGATCCCTGCACCAATCAAAATTGCTTCTCAGTATACATAATAGTATATAACTAGATAAGTGTGTGAGCATACGCACATAGTTGAACAAACTAAGTCTATCTCATTCTCACTCTTTTTTTGACAAAAAAAAAGTTCATCTCATTCGGTCTGATTGGAAACTAACTGGACTACTTCACCGAACTGAACTCACTTTGATCTTCTTTCCTAATCTAAACAGACATGAATCAGGACTAGACCCGGGAAAATTGAACTGAATCTACCGACTATAATCTGTTAGCATTCCACTAATGGCATATATTATGGTTACTGTTTTAATGATGCCATATATATAGTTACATATTTAAAATAATTGTAGAACATAATAAGAAGAACATTACATTAGTTAGATTTAATTAGACGGACTAGAAAAAAAGGAGTGCAGACATGCTGTCCCCCACAAGAACACAAGGAAATCTACTAATGGCTATCACCGAACTTGTCTCGCGAGGTACTACGCATGAGAAAATACTTTATTTGCATATATGCACACATTATATATAAATATATTCACATAAGTATAAATGCACCATCATTGCCTTCTAAGTTAGTTGTAAAATGGTTAATAAAGAGGAAAAAGAAAAGAATCTGACCAATTTTCTATTGTTCTTCGAAAGGGTAATTTATAGGTAAAAAAGCTAACTATGACAAAAGCAAACATATCTCTCTTTCTTTATCTTTTCTGGTTTTGTTTACTTAACTCTGTTTTAACTCTTTCCACTTAAGTAAAGAATAAACTAAAAAAAAAAGGAATACATGTAGTCTTAAGTATCCATCCCATGCAAAACTGAAAAAAGAAAAGAAAAATATTTTAAAAGGAAAAGATATTTTTTTAATAAAAAAAAATATATTCCTAACTTTTATTCAAATGTAACCTACATTGCTATCTTCGACCAATTACAGTATCTTTACAAAGATTCTTTATTATTTAAAGTATTTATTTTTCCAACTTTACACACCCTGCATTTTAATTGAGAATCCAAGAATACTCTCATTTTAGCCTTTTCACACTTTCACTCGTATGATGACTGCAACATCTTACTTAATGCATGACATTTTATACTTAGGTACTTATAAAAAACATGATGGTAATAAAAAGAGGTTTTCCCATGAAATTAAGAGTCAAAAAGGGATTAATAACTTACATCTTTTACATCATGATGAGTGGTAGAAGAAGTGCAGCCCATAATGAGCTCTTCCAATCCAGAGGCTGACCTTCCTCCCATCTTCCCATCATTATGTTCTTCTTCTCGTTCTTGATGTTGTTGCTGCTGTTGTGTCTTGTTCAGTCAAAAAAGACAAAAGTAAATTCAGAAAAAAATAGTTTTTAATTATTTAAGAAAATTATCTTAAAACATTAAAATTAATCATCTTGTCTCTCCATCACCAAAGACCACATTGGTTTCCTACTTGTTCTTAGTTTGGCTGACACGAAAAAGTGACTTAGCTTTTCTGGGCTTTGGATAAAGGGTAGTTAGTAAGACACATCTTCCTTAGAAAAAATCAGGCATAATTATATCTTTGAAATTGTAACTTTAGTTTTTTTTTCTTAGCCAATATCTTATGTATACTTTATTTGTCATAATCGATTTTGGTACAACCCATTTTGCATGCTTATGTAGTCCCATCATTGTTAAGTCACATGCATGCAAATATCTACAAAACCTAACATGTGCAAAGAACCACAATTTACTTAATGAAATACGTATATATAAAGATATACATGTGTGTATCAGTGTACGTGTATAGATGAACACGGTAAAAATATTTACATAACCAGCATTAGCTATAACTAATTACCGTACTTTCACAATCCTAATTTTAATTAGATGTTGAGACCATTGTATAAAACTGATTAATGGTGCACATAAAAATAATTATGTTTTTTTTTAATTATATAAAATAACAGTGATATTCCAGCTAACTTGGTCGTATTCATGAAACTGGAAAATAAGGGTGTAAACGTAACCTCATGATAAATATTTCCGAAATTTCTTAAAATGTATAAAAAAAGAAATAAAATAGTCATCTTACCTGATAATTTTCATTTGGGAGCATGATTCTATGAACATGATAAGGGTTATCGTCAAGGATATTTATGGAGGCATGGTGAAGCGAAGTAGATGGAGAAATGATGGTTGATATTGGATGTGTAGGCTGGCTTATGTTGAATGCATGATGCCGTTGTTGTTGTTGTTGATGGTGATGTTGATGATGGTGATGATCGTGAGCCACATGATGTGATGTTGATGATGGTGATGCCTGATGACGATGATGACGAAGACGATGTTGTTCTGCTATAACATCCTCACATGTAGCTTGGGTGGTCGGAGTTTCCCTCCTCGCCACCTGAAAATTATAATAAAAAAAATAATTGCTAACTAAAATAATTGAAAATATTTATATAATTTGAGTTTCATTTCAGTTACTTTATCAGTTACTTGTTTGGCCGGTGCGGTTTAGACATTGTTTTCTGATTTTATCACGTCGGGTAAAACTTTAGGTCATATTGTTAGTTAAAAAATAATTATCAGTAACCGCCATTATTATCACGTCGGTTAAATTGATTGTTTAAAACCTTCTTGTAAATACATAATATTGCGAGAAAAAGTTAATAAAATATCAGATATATATACGGTTAAAATGAGAATTCCTTACTTGCAATTCAAGCAAAGAATAACCCTAAGCATCATTTTCTTAATTACCTTCATCTCTTTTCTCACAGTCTCATGCGAGAGCGACAGACGTAATTTCTAGTCAAATCAGGAGTGGATTTCTTTAAAGAAAAAAAATTCTCTATAGGGGAAAATATGTTTTAATTCTGTTTATATTTGTACGTATCACGTTTAATATTTCTTTAATTAAACGAGATCTTAAATGAAAAATAAAGGTGATACCTCATCAAAGCTCTTCATAAACGGAACAAAGCTAAGTTGATCCATGGCATAGCTCGGAAGACCAGCTGCAACCGCCGCAGCCGCTACAGCCATAACGCCGCCTACTTCATCAGATCGATTTGGAGGATTAACAGTAAGAATCTCTCTAGACGAAGAACAACTCCCACCACTAGTAGTTCCACTATCTCTCCTCATATGATACTCTCCGCCGCCTCCACCGCTACTCCCTTCACCGCCTATAGCGTTCAAGCTTGATGTAGAAGATGACCAATTGCATTGTCTAGGTTGAGTCTGATAAAAGATCTTAGACACAACAAGCTCTCCTTCTTTCTCTTCCTCATGTGTCCCCAAATGATATTGATGCATTACCCAGTTGGTTTTCTCCGGTTTTCGATTCTTACCAAAATTTGTATACAAAACCAAAATCTTCTTACAACCTTTTTGCTTGCCGCTAACCATAACCGGTCTTGTCTTACCGGTCTTATGCCACCTCGTCTCACCGGAGCTACTACTTCCTTGCATATTATTGTCACATTCCGTTTGAATCTTTCTTCGCTTTCTTGTTCCCGTTGTGTACGCCTTCGATGGTCTATGAAAGAAGTGTCTGCTTAAACCATCTCTAGTCACTCCTACCACAACAGAAAAAAGACAAAAGTAATTAAAAGTTATATGTTTCTTGTGAGACCCAACTGAAAAAATATTTAAACTTTGGTATGACCACATTCTCCAATCTCCATATAGTCATATCAAACAATCATATATATGATGTAAGATAGCCAAATATGTGATTTACATATGGACTGCATGAAAGATATACAATACGCGATGAAATGTTTACGTAGTTGTATATGTGAAAAAAAAATATATATAAGTTAAGATTCAAACTTTGGTGCGACCCAACTAAAAAATATCAAACTTTGGTATGACCCAATGCGCTATATATAGTGATAGTAAAAAATATATATATATTATAATGAACTAATAAAAGATATATGAACGAAGGTGTTTATGCATGTGCGAATGTACCTGGGAGTTTCTCTGGATGAGTGTAGCAAATGCCGTCTTCGCCTTCAATGGTGGGGATGAATTCGTCAATGAGAGGGTGAGATTTAATGTCTTTAACTAAGACTTTTGCTTCTAAATGTTCTATCAATTCTTGATCCGTTGGGTCAAATTTCACTCCTGCTGGTAAACCAACCCAATCCTGCTAAAAAGCATAAAAGAGATAAATTTAAATGAGATAAAGAAAAAAGTACAAGAGAATATAAGTATATACAACTATACATATAAAGACTCGTACATATACGCTTTAAAATTTGGATTTTGAATTTCTTGCAAGCGAGAGAATAAAACAGAGAGCATCATTCTTGATGTTCTTCATTTGATTCTTTTCTTTTTTTTTTTCTTACAAAAACAATTACAAGTGACCTAAAATGAGAAAAAGATGGAAGAAATAATTTATATTTTTAAGTATATTAAAATAGAACAACAGAAAAAAAGGGAATATGACTTACTGGTTTCCCTTCGAGCTTGTGGCCGCAGCTGGGACATTTCTTGGATCCACAAAGTTGATGTTCTTCGATCTTTGCGTCAATTATATCCGAACCGGTCACCGAACCAGCATGATTACTCTTGTTCATCTCGATCCCTAATTTCTTGATCAATTTTCTCTTACGCGTCTGCGTGTAGGTGTGGAGATAATAATAAAGCTCTTCTGATCATACCCGAGAGTTGATATATATACCGAGAGAGAGAGGGAGAGTAACTAGAGAGAGAAGATTTGAATAAACCCTCTTTTTTTATAGAGAATACACCACTGATTTTGAGGAGACAAGACAAAAGAGGGTTTTTCTTGAAAACCTAACCGACACAAGAACAAGACAAAGTAAGAATTTTATGGGGAAATAACCCTCAAATTATGCTAAAAGGAACAAACTTGGTCGAGCAGAATAAGATCTTAGACAGTACAGAAAATCACGAAAGAGAGAGAAAGATGGCAAAGAGGGGAGAGAATTAATAAACGACGAAGGAGAAGGAGGAGGAGGAGGAGGAGAGGAAGAAGAAAGTGTGAGAGTTTGGGATGTGAAGGGTATAAAATATAAATTAATAAAAACATAGGAGATTTTTTCAGGGAATTAAAAAATCAAGTATATAAGATAGTATATAGATATATGTGTACATATGTGTCTATCTCGAACTTTAACTGAAGAAGTAAGCGAGAAAAAGGAAAAGGTGGCTCTGAAACCCATTCACTGACCCACCTTTTATTTTGCCTTTGCTGGTTTAAGAAGCCGCTATGAGTCTTTCAAGCGGTTTGTTTACATTTATCTCAAAATCATACACTTTTGTATATTCAAAATATGTTATGCGTTGGTTGATGAATGCTTTTATCCAAAGTATATTATATGTTTCTGTACATGTATACGTGTCTATATATATGTGAGTGTACACATGCATATTGCATATTATCTATCCTTAAAACATCGAAATTTATTACATTTTTTTTATGTTACATAGTGGTATGGATTTACATCAAAAGATTTCAAAATGGTATCATCTTTATGGTTAAATGTGAGTTTCATGTTGGAAAAATTGGGATTTTCATTACTATAAACTTTATCAAAGTTGTGTCCTTTTAGATGATGAAACTTCAAGAAAAAAAATAGATATCGATAGTATCATACATAAACGTATTACAGGATATATATGTACATTACTCATGCACATGTATTTTATATCTAAATTTACTACATGGATTTAGTACTGAGAATATCCAATCTTAATTCTTTATGAACAAAATATGTTTTGAAAAAAAATGTTTATAGTTCAATATAGTCCCTTACTTCAATATACGTTTAGTTAACATTTTTGTGTGTGATAAACGTCAGTATAGTCGTCAACAAAACCTCTAATAACTTCTAGTTAAGTAGTTAACTGAATAATTTTGAATTTGTGCAAGTTTAAGAACAGAAGAGAATAAACAAAACAAAAAAAAAAGTAAAAAAGAAAAAAAGAAGAATAGAAAGAAAAAAAAAAGACGAGAAGAGGAAGAGAGGTCACATGGGCATCGAGCTGGAGGAAGTGATCATTATTCTTTTGGTATTCATATTTTGATTATTGTAATTTTAATTTCTGCAGAGAGATAAAGGAATTAAGAGGTTGCTTGATTAGTAAGGCAATTTGAGCAGTATACCCATCATATGGACCACACCATCTCTTATTTTTCTTACTTCTTTTGTATTTTTCGTATTTTGAAGTTAAAAAAAAAAATGTCTCTAGTAATGCAGTACTAGTATAGTATGTATACAAATTTTTTTTTTTAATAATTATGAGCTTGGTTTATTTAACATATTATATGGCGGCCTCCTTGGAGATCCGTAAGTTTACGTTAGCATGAAATATGAAATCATGGGAATTAACCTGTTACATACAGTATATGTTACAAATGAGAACTAGGTTCCTTTTCTCATAAATATGTTAGATGAAGTAGTTTTGAATATACGACGCTTATTAGTTAAAGCCATGTTTGTTCTTAAAAACATATTTATCGTACTATATTTTTTTCTCATTAGTCTTGAGTATCTTGACTGTAATGATTATAAAGTGATGTCGTATAATCAATCTTATGTGTTTCTTCCCCAGTTTTATTTTAGTTTCAAAACATAAATATACGGTCAAAAGTCAAAACTAATGAAGGACAAAGCGAATAAACAAAAATAGAAGGGTAAAAGAAACGTGTATCGTACACTTAAAACTTCGAGAATACGCTTCGTGTTTAGATCTTTAATTAATCGTATGTTCGAAAAAAAAATGAATGTCTTTCACATAAACGGAAACATCATTTTATGAATCAACGAGAAACTTTCGTCACTTTCTTGATCTTTCCGGTCACGCTGTATTTTAAAACTTGATTAGAAGCGGTTTAATTTAGAAAGTTTCAGGTGTAATAAGCTCATACGGCTCTTATGATGTACTGTATGAATTAAGATTGATACAGGCCCCACAAACGATGGGTCCATCTCATCCTTAAGTTGAGATCTTTGGATTGGACTGTAGTTTTAGATCTTGGAACAGTTCTGAAGCAGTAACAGATTAGATATCTTTGCAATAATTTCTTTAGACAATAAATAAATTTAATGATTTACCAACTTTATTCCATTAAATGAAAAATTGATCGGTTAGCAAAGAAGAGGACATAAAGTTATGCTTTAAGCTCAGGATTTTTGTCTGAAGAGAATCACAGAGTTGGACCTTGTGTGGAATGTTAAGCTACGAAAGTCCTATCAGTTGAAAGGACCCGGGATTGAAACATGTGTAGTGTTTTACAATAAAATTCGAAAATTTAAAAACATAATAATAACTTAAATCCCGCAACGCCCATATCATTTTCTAGTTATTATGATTAAATATTTAAATTCTCATACAAATTCACTTTCATTAGTTTAATAGTTTATGTACAATTTAAAAAAACATTTCTTTAGTAATAAAACAAAACTTGTATACTGATCTATAAAAACTCTAATTTAATAATTTTACTTTTAGAATATTTGTTAATAATTACTTCATCTTATACTCTATATATACACACATTTCCATTGAAGAAGAGATATATAAACCCTAAATTCTAAATTCTATTTATCAAAAAAAAATTCTAAATTCTAAAATCTAAATCATAAACCTTATAACTAAACCTTATAAATTTTCAAAATTACACCACTTTAAAACCTTTTCAAAAATATACTTTTTAATATATATATATATATATATATATATCTATATTATTTTCGAAACCACACCACTTTGAAACCCTTTAGTATCATATAAATATGGACAATAATATAGATATGGAATACAAATATTAATTAGCATAAAAAACATAAGAAAAAATAACAAATAAGTCAAACCACAAAATAATACTAACTGAAAGTAACCTCGGAACATCAGCTCTGACAAAGTCTCTGTTTGCGATGAGAATTAAAAAAAAATACCAATTTAGATTTCAAAGTAAAAAAGCTGTCACTGAAGCTCCTTTAGAAAGAAAAAAAAACAAATGATTTTGATATGTATTGGATGATCGAATTAGGAAAAGAACAATCTGGTATAAATAATTAGGTTTGTGTAGATGACATACGACATTTTTGATATTAGCACGTTATTCAGTCATATTGCCAAGATTTTAATATAGTAGTTTATTAATTTTAGAATTGTTAGTATTAATGACCATAATTTCCCTTCTGAATTTGATTAATGCTGCCGGCTCATATTTATTTTGGAAAATTATTATGGTCAATAATATCTAACAAATCTAAAATCAACAATCTACCATATTAATATGGGGTTTGTGCAAAAAAAAAATCTCAAACTAAATTATTTTTGCAAGAAAAATCCCATCTCAAAAAAATACAAGCCAAACCACTTACCTCAAAAGTCACACATAATATAGCCTTTGTCTATATCCATGATGTGACATTATCAGAAATATTTAAAAAAAAAGTAGTTATGAAAAAAAACCTTAAACTATTTTTGTTTTACAAAAAACCTTCGTTTCAAAAAGTTGCATTTTGATTAACCTTGTGCATTTCGGGTTTTGGGACATGAATTGAGGAAACAGGATGGGAATGAGAAATTTGGGAAACCAAATATAATACCCGAAGTATTCCCTTATTATAACGGAACGAAAAATAACGGAAATGGAAAATTTGAGAATAAAAAACATAATAATTTCCGAAATCTTACTAAATCGGAAAAAAATGAAGATATTATGTCCCAAATTTCTCATTCCCGTTATTTTCTGTCCCGTTATAATAAGGGAATATTA
>CACVBM020001703.1:0-23535 GCA_902728155.2 Microthlaspi erraticum | reverse complement strand
GCTTCACAAAGGAGAATGGTTGAGGGTGAATCAAGCAATGCAAGAGAGACAAGGCTTAAGATGCAAGCCGATTTGAAGAGGATGGATCAGAGGATGGAAGAAGTCTGATGCAGAGGATATGTATACTCTGAGGAGGAACAGTCTGAGAGTGAGAGATTGAGGGAAGAAAGGAGAACCAAGAAGAGGAATGACCCATTAGTAGTGAGAGTGAGCAAGGGGAGTTTGAGATAGGAGTGAACCTTGTTCAAGAGGAGGGAAATGGTTCTCCAAATGAAGAAGGAAGTGATGAGACTGAGAGTGAAGAGGAAGGAGAAGAGGTGAACCAATTGGTTGATGAAGATGATCAAGAGGGGAACCAAGATGAGCCAATGGAAGAGGCTGAGGCAGAGCAAGAGGAGGATGAAGCTCCCCATGTACCAAGAGCACTACAATGCTCTCTTCTCCATGGACTTTGTGAGACCAAGTACCCACATGATGACACAATGAAGGCCCTTGGAATCTTTGAGGATGTGGAGTTGGTCTCAAGAACATGCAATTGGAAGTTCTTCTCTCACCGCATGGAAGTCTACAAGGAGCTCACTTGTGAGTTCTTGGCTTCAATGAGGCATCACGAGTTTGAGAGCTCGATCGAGCTGAGTTGGACCAAGGCTGGGGGATCACGTTCTTAGCTAAGGGAGAGAAGAAGATGGTGACCTTTAGGCAGCTTGGAGATCTTGTTTGGGTTCACTATGGAGAAGGTAACCTATGGAACATCAAGGAAGAAGAACTCCAAAGGGTTGGGCTACAATCGCTGAGGGGTACTCTTCCTCAAGGTCCAAGGCTGCCAGATCAGAGCCCAGTGCTTAGATATGTGCACAAGGCTCTTGCCAACACCTTCTTTGCAAGGAAAGCACGGGACAATCAATGACGAGGGGTGAAGCTCCTTGACATGGGAATCAAGCCTATCATCTCACGCACAAGGGATGGAAGAAGATCAGGGGAGATAGCACACGCAGGGAACTCATGCCTCTCCTTGAGCAGCTCCAACCTACAAGTCACAGCTTACAACACTAGACCAAAGGGAAGAAAGCTTAAGTGTTGGAGGGGTGATCACACCTATCTTTGTGCAGCAGGAGTCAAGTGGACAAGAGAAGGTCTACTCCACCAGGTTGGATGGACATCAAGTTTTGCAAGACCAACCTTCTCATTGAGCACAAGGAGTTGGATGGGAGATTCCAATTCAAGTTCACCCACCCATTGGCTGGACTCTCCAAGCTTCTCCTGCCTAACCCAGAGCTCACCACAGTAGTAGGGGTGAGAACATTGACTTCAGACCCCCTGTGTACACATTAGTTGGGCATGAGGATGATTTGCGAGAAGAGGAGCCTGAGCTCGATCGAGCTGATCGAGCTGAGGATCGAGCTGAGTCGAGCTGAAGATGGCCAGGAGAGTGCGGATTTGGGTGAGCCTGAGTGCTATTACTTTGAGGAGTATGAGGCTCCAAGGATGAACCCCTCTGTTGTGGCTGCCACAAGAGGATTGGACTTCTCCAAAAGTTCAACAAATGGCAAGGGAAAGCCATTGAGAAGATGCAAAAGTCCATGGACAAGATGGTGAGCAAGATCAAGAGTTTGGAGAAGAAGGTTTCTGGTTCTTCAAGCAAGAAGAAGAAGTCCAAGGCCCCCACATTCCCTAGGAGTAGTCACTCCTCACCACCAAGGAGGCTCCCTGCCCAAGAGCCTCACAGAGCCTCTTCTTTCGAGCCAAGGGAAGGAGAAGACAACACGCAGAGAAGGAGGAAGACTTCCAAGGCCAGACGCTCCAGCTCGACCACCGGACTCGATCGAGTCCAAACAGAGGAAACTCAACTCGATCGAGCTGAGGGTCGAGTTGACCTGGAGGAGCCCCAGTTGAGGATCCGGGATTGAGTACGATCAACCATGTACCAGGACTTCTCCCAGAGTAGATGGAACCCCTAACAGTCGAGCAAGCAAGCTCCTCCAAGGCCAAGGGAGCCACACACTTTCAACGATGAAGAAGAGGAGGAAGAGAGCCGCAAGCTCGATCGAGTGAGCCAAGAGGCAACCCCAGTTGCATGGAGTGCTCCTGATGGCCGTCTACCATCTCCAGACCACGACCTAGTCTCCCAGTTCTTTGGGGGACACTGAGGTATCCAAACACCAACCCTTGTATATACCATTTCATATTTTCTTGCATTTGTTCTTGTTTTTTCTTGGTTTTGCCCTCTTGAATCTTTCACTAAATTTTTCTCACACAAGGGACTGTGTGATTTAAGTTTGGGGGAGGGTTCAAGAGATGATTTAACCTTGTTTTCTTTGTTCTTAGTTTTTCATTTATCTTTTGCATAGAAAAACCAAAAAAATCATAAAATTTTCAAAAAATCCAAAAATATTTTCATCTTTTTGCATTCATATTTGTTAGACTTGTTTAGGATTGCATTTTTCACTTGCATTGTTGATTTGACTTTGAAAACTTGTCCATCTTTTGCGATTTCTTGAGTGCCCTGTTTTTAGATTCTTTTGTGCATTAGGGTGAGATTGATTGAGCAGCAAGAACCATGTTTATCTTGATCATATCGCTGCATGCACATCTCATTCAACCATTGCTGTGATTTGATGCATTTCCCTATCTATTTGAACCATAACTTGATCTTTAATTACCAATGCTTGCATTTGATTTCAACTCATGGCTACCACATACATATCTGGACATTCTTTACCATTTTCATATCCCTTTTGCTTGTCCAGATAGCTGATCTCTATCTTTGAGACAGTTACCACACCTTAAACCTAAGCCTTTTCATTTCAAACCCCATATTATCTCTTGTGCGAATGTGAGAACCTTTCTTGGCTTTGCTTAGCATAAGGTGTTGTGTTTAAACCGGCAGGGGCAGTAGTTC
Source organism: Microthlaspi erraticum (assembly GCA_902728155.2). Taxonomy (NCBI): domain Eukaryota; kingdom Viridiplantae; phylum Streptophyta; class Magnoliopsida; order Brassicales; family Brassicaceae; genus Microthlaspi; species Microthlaspi erraticum. The sequence goes on along the minus strand of CACVBM020001703.1, from coordinate 20,636 downwards.
TAGTTGTCTAGTTCTCTTGGGATTGTTTTCAGGCTAAGTTTGGGGGTGCCAACTCGAGCTCGATCGAGTTGGGTGTAAAAACCAGAAAAGTGGTAAAAGTTGGGAAAAACCCAAAGGAAAAAGAGTTTAGTTAAGTCCAGGGAGTTGGCAGTGTTAAAAAGGGTCTAGTAAAGGTTTGGGAAGTTAAAAAAGGAAAGTAAAAAGGGTTCTAAGTAGAATGAAAAGAAGGCAAAGCCTCAAGTGTCCAAAAAGGAAAGAAAAGTTCCCTAAGTGTTTAGAAAATCCCAAACCGCTAGATGTTACCTCAAGAAGCCTCTCCCTAGGAAGTTCTTAAAAGAAAAGTGAGCAAAGCTCCTCAGTTTCAAAGGCGAAATGCCAAAAAGGGTAGTTAGGATTTTGTTCTAAAAAGCTCTAAGTGTTGAACTCGATCGAGTTAGGATTAGGCGGCTCGAGCTGCTGTTCTTGCATCATCTTTGGTTCTAACACTTAGCCTTCTGCCAAAGCAAAGCCACTTTCTTGAGAGATCCCTGTTACTAAACCACCATACAAAAGAGACCCTCTTTGTCTCTTAACCCATAAACCCTTGAAACCAAATGAGTTGATTGATCTTGCATGTTTTTGGTTCACTGTTTTTGCTTAATGAATGTTAAAGGGATTTGCTGATTTGAATGCATTGTTTGAGTGACTGTGAAGTGGGATTGATGTTGATAAGCATGGTTAAATCTTAATGAATATCTCTCACCTTGTTGCATTCTAGAATCTCTAAGTTGGACATTTAGCAAATCGCTTTTGAGGACATGTTTTTAAGTGTTGAATCAGCTATTTTCAAACCTCATCTCTTTCTTGTTCTATTTGTTTGCTTGAGGGCAAGCAAAGTTCAAGTTTGGGGGTGTTGATGTACTTGCATTTTACATAGTTTTAGCACATCTTTTATGCATCTTTTGCATAGTTTTAGCTTCCATTTGCATCATATCTTGTTCCTTTTCTCTTCTTATGCATTCATGTTAGTTTTAGGTTGCATTTGCATACATATGCATGTTTGGTCCTTTGAAATAGGTCTTTTGGAGCATTCTGGAGCATATGGGACAAGGAGCATGGAGGGACTTGGCACATGGAAGCAGCTCAACTGGATACGCAAAGGAAGAAGGAGAAGCCATCTTGACCAGACCAGCTCAACTCGACCGGCCAAGCTTCAACTCGATCGAGCTGAGAAGTCAAAGTCAAACCCGAAAAATGTTGCTTCCCCCTTGACTTTCCTTTGACCCTAAACCTAATCCTCTTGTATTTAAAGGCTAAGCCACGAAAAAACCACCAAGCTTTAGATTATTTTGTTTTAGTTTCTTTTAATTTATTGTCTTTTACTTTTTAGAGATCTAATCCCATCTTTGTGTTCTTGAAGCTCTTGCTTCTTGAATCCTAGATCCTGGATAATCTCTCTTGTATTTGCACTTGCTTATTTCAATAAAAGTTGTTTAATTTCATCTCCTCTTTCTTATGATGTCTCTTTTATTGCATTTGCTTGTGTTTACATTCATGTGTAGTGAGTAGTTACCCATTGGGGTTTGAGATGGGATAGATTAGAGGTTTCATATGCTTAATCCTTCTAGCTTATGGTCTTAATCTAGATTCTCTCTCTTTTGGATAGATCTTAAGGCTACATGACCACTACCCCTGGCTTGTAAGTCCTTAGGCGACTCCCCACACGAAAGTGATGGCATTCGCTGGAAAAGATCCACTAAGAGCTCCAATATCTCTTGCTCTAGACAATAGAGGTCTAAGGGGTTGGATGGATTAGTTTGGGCAATGATCCTATAGCCTCCAAGGTTTGATTCTCACTGGCTAACCCCCTGTTTCTGAGATCATTCCTTGGTTGATAGCCTCCACCTTGGGAAAGGGTTGGCTAGGCATTGAGAAGCCCAATATCAAGAGAAGCCTTGATACAAGGAGTTTTAAGAGCTAGATTGATTAAGTGTAGATTCCTTTGATTGCAAAACCCTGTCTTGAACCCTAATTCTCTCTTTATCTTGTTAAAGTCGTCACCTTTAGCTTTGTTTGTCTCAACTCGTCCCTAAACTCGATCGAGCTGGTACTTTGCTCTGACTCGACTCGAGCTCTTGGTCGAGCTGTACTTCACTGCTTTGTTTACTTTTATTGCACTGCTTTTCATTTTATTTAGGTTGTTAGTGTTACTTCAAATCTACTGCTTGCTTGACTTTTGGTTGTTTCATATTCTCATAGAGTGACAAGTTTCCCATTTTGGATTGATAACCCTTTGTACTACATCAACTATCATGGTTAAAGGGAATTGTTGACTGTGTTTGTGTTTGCATCTTACCACCTCATCATATACCACTGATTGCATTCCATACATCTCATTTCATGGCCAAGGAAACTCCTTCCCGGAGCCGACTTGACCATTTTGTGAAGGAAGTCTCAACCCGCTCGTCAAATGCTCCCAAACTTCACCAGAGGCATAAAATACCAGGTTGGTCGATGAAATTTCAATATAGGTCATGAAATTTTGACGGTTTGTTCTGTAGTTCACAGCACCACATTTTGGCCGACCGAATATACCAATCTCGGCCAAAACACAAACCGGCGGAAACCAAGGCCTGAAATTAAAAACTCACCGACCAATATTGCCTAAAGAAGTGTAGAATGACCCAAACCGGAACTGATCTTCATTATAAATTGGTCGACATTTGGTAACATCATCCTAAACCTTTTTCTTTTCAATTTTTCATTTGAACTTCATGTTATGCCTCTCTTAATCCGATTTGATTTCACCGGGACGGTGCAAGTTAAGTCTGGGGGGATTACTAACAATGTTTGTTCATTTTGGCGTTTTCATTTGCATTTTTCCCTTTATCGAGTCGTTTTTATTGAGTCAAAATTTTTGTCGAGAATCATGACCTTATCTTGGATCTAACCATGGTTGTACTAATGTTTAAGTGACCATTGAGCAGTTCTTGGCAATACATCTTACCACAGGTGCACTATGAGTTGATCGATCTACCAAAAACGCCTACATCTCTAAAGACTTGAGAAGGATCCATCTTTGACTCCGCCCTTAATGAACTTAATCTTCTCAGCTAGGGGCTTGGCATACAAATGGCATGATTCCTCATCCTCTCCATCAAATGAAAAAGTCTTAGTGAGTTCGTGCTTCCCTCTCTCTCCCCTTCAAATTAAAGAAAAAGCGTAAGGTCCAAGTAACCGGGGATTCGGTGGCAAACACCATCAATACTCGCGTCTATGGAAGGCCTATGAATCCAAGCAACCGGGGATTCGGTGGCAAACACCATCAATACTCGCGTCTGTGGAAGATCCAAGCAAAACCTCTATAATAAAGAGAAGGAGTTGAATAAAAAAAATACTTCGCTACCCTAAAAAAGGGATGAATCAACTCAAAGAAGTGAGAAGAGAGAGAGGAGAAACATGGAGTAAAAGACAAGTGCCAAACAAGGGGATGAGTAAGAATCTAAAAGCCGGCTGATCGATACTCCCTAGTTGAGACCACACCTTTAGAAATGAAAGGAGTCAAGGGTGGCGAATTGGATTGTCCAAGGAGAGGTGGACCGCTTTGGGAAAATCGCAAAACTCATGGTATGTACTTTGTTCTTAATTCAAAACTTGCCAATGCTGTTTCATGTGGATTACTAAAGCATAAGTCAATTTGGATTTCCAAAAGATTTGAGAGTTCTCACGTTTTCAAACCTCTTTTCCTGCTTAGTTTGCTTGGGGACAAGCAAAAGGCTAAGTCTGGGGGAGTTGATATCACCATATTTTACATGATTTTACTATATAATTACCTATGTTTTCAAACGGTTTTTGCAAGATTCTTTGCCTTTAGAGGTAGTTTTCTTGTATTTGTGGGATTTGAAGTCTTTGTAGGTGAAACCATCAAAAAGGATGCAAAAAGGAGTAAAAGAGCCCTAAATCAAGATCCATGCAAGTTTCCAAGTCAAGAAGATCATTTTATCTCCAAGTGTTAGTTCTCGCTGCGCGCAGAACGAAGCTTCGGAAGTTTGGCCGCGCGCGGAGGAGTTCCCGACGTCCAAAAGTTACGATCTTGATATGGAAAGATAGATACTTGAGTCATGCATCACGTCGAAGTGGAATGAAGCCATTTGGATCAACTATGAGGCCTAGACTTATTTTCTACCGAGACATGTCCGGTAAGCGAGCAAACGAAGCCCATGGAGGATTTGGAGTGTCTAATGGCCCGAGCAGCAGCGCCAAAGGCCTTGATCGAATAGAGAAGAGGCCTGGCTAATGTTTGGAGCTTTCCTTGGTACAATGTCGGCCCATACACGACGTGGAGAAGAAGGCTTTGCTCACGGGAAACTTTCCTTTTCCGGCATGAAGAAAACCCTACGCGACTTCGCCCATATATACATGTTTTTAGCCGCTGAAGAAGAGAGTCGAGTCCGAAAATTATCAAAGAGTGTACGTGTGAGAAGAGAGTTCAGAGGAGAGAAGCCCTAGGAGATCGTCCAAGAAGAAGGAGGCGCCGCTCAACTCTTGTTCTTTCTTTTTCATTGTTTCCATTTCTATAAACTTGATTTTAAGAGTTTTCAAGGGAGAATCCGACTTTGTTCATCAATAGAGAAGCTTTCTTCATCCCTTTATCTCTTTTAATACTTGCATAATGTTTACAATCATGCTTTGCTTGCTTGTTTGCATCATGGCCGAGTAGATCTCTTAGTTAGGCCGAGGAGATCTATGGTGGCCGTGATGATTTGATTGTGTTGCAACTTATTGGGATTTATCTTATGGATCTTCACCTTTACTTGAGCTTAATGCATGATTACTCTACCGTACATCTAGTAATCTGATCTTAGAGAAATAGAACCACGACAGTGCTGAATCTAGATCTCAAAACTAGTATTTGGTGAGCAATAGATCATAGCCAACGAAAGCTGAGTTATGGTTTATTGTGAACAATTGAATCTTGATCATCTTTAATGCATGTTTGCAATTCTAATAGCCAACGAAAGCTGAGTATATTAGGTTGTTTTAAACATAGTGGTTGGAGCCACGACAGTGGAAAGACCATACACTAGTGATTCATGTTCAAGACGGCTCTACACACATCCCATGCAACTATCTTTTCATCATTGCTCCATATGATTGTCCTTTGCCTAACTCTTGTTTTAAATTGTTTACAACCTCACTCACATTTCTTTTGTTTTTTCTCATTCTAGGTCCAAAACCATCTCATATTGCGAGCTAGCTAAACCAATCTCACAAGGTGTTAAGTGAGAACACTTCCTCCTCGTGTTCGACCCCGACTACAACACGGCTGTGCACTTGCAGCTCATTAGTTGGGTTTATAAATTGTGAAAATTTGAGGCAATCTAAACCCGCCATCAATTTCAAGGGGTTGGATGGATTAGTTTGGGCAATGATCCTATGGCCTCCAAGGTTTGATTCTCACTGGCTAACCCCCTGTTTCTGAGATCATTCCTTGGTTGATAGCCTCACCTTGGGAAAGGGTTGGCTAGGCATTGAGAAGCCCAATATCAAGAGAAGCCTTGATACAAGGAGTTTTAAGAGCTAGATGATTAAGTGTAGATTCCTGTTGCAAAACCCTGTCTTGAACCCTAATTCTCTTTAGCTTGTTAAAGTCGCTGCCTTTATGCTTTTTACTCAACTCGACCCTAAACTCGATCGAGCTCGGTACTCTGTTCCACTCGACTCGAGTCCTTGGTCGAGCTGTTGCTTACTGCTTTTTTACTTTTATTGCATTGCATTTCATTTTTTAGGTTGTTAGTGTTACCAAATCTATTACTGCTTGCTTGACTTCCTGGTTGTTTCATATTCTCATAGAGTGACAATTTCCCATTTTGGATTGATAACCCTTATGCTATACATGACTATGATGGTTAAAGGGAATTGTTGACTGTGTTTGTGTTTGCATCTTACCACCTCATATTACCACTGTTGCATTCCACCACATCTCATTTCATATCATTTCACATCCACACACAAATCCTATCATCAATTTGGCGCCGTTGCCGATTTGGGAATATTTTTGTTGCATTTGAGTTTCAAACACACTTGGACGATCAAGCTATACCACCCCTGTTCTATTGTACTGCTGGGTTTTTGTCTCTTTTTGCAGGTGTATGCGAACTCGATCGAGTCGGTCTACAGAGACTTGGTCGAGCTAGACTTACAACGGGTAGAAAGAGGGTTCAGAGGTCACAGAGGGTACAAGAGGAACCTGAGGTGCTTGTTGCTGATACAATGGATGTACCAGAGGGGAATGGAAACCCTTTGGGCAATGGACTCGGTCGAGCTAGGCAAACTCGACCGATTGGTCAAGGAGATGCTCCAAACCGCCACCAACAGAGACAAGGGATTGTTCCACCACCAGTGCAGAACCACAACTTTGAGATCAAGCTGGGAATGATCAACCTTGTTCAGAACAAGATGTTCCATGGATTGCCAAGTGAAGACCCCATTGACCACCTTGATGAGTTTGATAGGCTTTGTGATTTGACAAAGATCAATGGTGTCTCTGAAGATGCCATCAAGCTGAGACTCTTTCCTATGTCTCTAGCTGACAAAGCTCACCAATGGGAGAAGAGCTTGCCCCATGGCACAATCACCACTTGGGATGAATGCAAGAAGGCCTTTCTTGCTAAGTTTTTCTCCACCGGTCGCACAGCCAAGCTTAGGAGAGATATCCAGCTTCATCCAGCGAAACAATGAGACATTCGCAGAGGCTTGGGAGAGGTTCAAAGGCTACACAAGTCAGTGCCCACACCATGGATTCAACAATGAATCACTACTCTCCACTCTTTATAGAGGATGCTTGCCTAGGTATAGGGAGATGCTAGACACAGCTAGCAATGGGAACTTCCTCAACCAGGATGTAGATGATGGCTGGCAACTTGTGGAGAACATAGCTAACTCAAATGGAAGCTATGGAGAAGAGTATGATCGCACCAATCGGAGCTCGACCCACCACTCGATCGAGTCAGACGAAAAGTTGAGAAAAGATGTTAAGGCATTGAATGAGAAGTTGGATAAGCTGATCTTAGCTCAGTCCACAATGAAGAAAGTCAACTTTGTGTCTGCTGAGAGATGGAACCAGTCCAAGAAGGGGAGGATACACAATTTGCTGAGGTGTGCTACATGAGCAATGGGCAAGGAGGTTACAACAAAGGATACTATAATTACAAGTCCAACCCTGCCATGTCATACCGCAACACTGATGTTGCTAACCCTCAGGACCAAGTCTATCCTCAACAACAAGCAGCTCGATCGAGTCAAGCCACAACATGGGTATGGTCAAAAGAACAATTACCAAGGACCACAAGGCACTTTCCCTGGACAACAAATGAATATCCCACCAGGCTTCCCCACCAACCACCCCAGCCTGCACCTTCACAAGAGAATGAGCTCAAGGCAATGCTAAAGCAACTACTTCAAGGGCAAGCTGATGGGGTAGTGGACACAAGCAAGAAGCTAGCTGAAATAAACTCAAGATCGAGAACCTCAACACAAGGGTTTACTCTCTGGAGAATCATGCTTCTTCTGTTGCTGCTGCTACAAAGCAAGGACAACTACCTGGTAAAGCTATTCAGAACCCCAAGGAACAGTGCAAGGTCATCTTCACTCAAGAAGGACTTGTTGAAGAAGAGGATCAAGAAAGGGTCATTGAAGATTTTTGTTTACTGCTGAATGATGAAGAGATTGTTGCTGCTGAGGCTCCTGGAGTCCAGATTGATCAACCAGAAGTGCAGGCACCTACTGTGGCCATTCACACTTCACCAGTTGAGCTCGCACAACAAGCTCGATCGGCAGCTCGATCGAGTCCAACTCTAGCTCGATCGAGTCCGACCTCTTCTGTCCAAAGCCTTTTGCTTGATCCTTACCAACCGGTTGCCGCTTCCTCGTCTCGCCTACTTAGTCAAGGTCACAAGGAAGTGATTCACAAGTTCAGAAGAGATCTCAGTGGGATTGGAATTGAGTTGCCTCCTATGGATAGCATGAGTGAGGCATTTGATCAAATGCAAATGGTCAAGGATGTTCTAGCCAACAGTGATAAAGTTTCAGAGGTCCTACAAGAGTCTACTCATCAGTTCAACCTGCTTACTTCACCCACTTTCCTACCAAAGGTCAAGGATCAAGGGAAATTCACTCTCCCTTGCACACTTGGGCATCTTGAGATTGACAATGCCTTAGTGGATTCTGGAGCAAGCATCAATCTGATCTCTCTCTCCATGGCAGAGAAGCTAGGCATTGCTGGAGCCTTGCAGCGCCCTACTACTTCAATCATGTTTGGAGATGCAACTTCTAAGTCTCCTCTTGGAGTGTTCAAGAACTATCACTTGAAAATTGGAGAATGCATCATCCAAACTGATCTCACTGTGATGGAAATGGAAGAAGAGAAGGATCTACCTCTGTTATTGGGAACCCCTTTCCTTAGTACAGTTGGCGCTTCAATAGACTTTCACAAGCAAGAAGTGATCCTTCACAAGGTGAATAGTTTGGTGTCATATCGCTTGCAGCCTAGAGGTTCAGACTTTTGTGCCACAATTGACAGTACCACTCTCAGTTCTAAGAGTCATGGAGCTACAAAGGTTGTGAAGGAAAGGGTTGACAAAGAACCAAGAGTTGGGAAGGATAAGGATGAGAGAGGACCAAGGATTGAGAAGCCACGTCTTGAGAGGGCTAGAGTTGAGAAACCACGTTCTGATAGGCCACGAGCTGATAGACTTGTTCAAGCCCCTTGTGTGCTTGATGAAGAGAGCCTTCAAGCTTTGTTTGATGAGCCACTAGGAAGGGCTCTAAAAGAAGGGGAGGATGCAGCCTCTAAGGCAAGACCAGGTGATAAAAGAAAGGATCCACCAGCTCAGGCCCCTTCATCAAGCCATCTCAGCTCACAATGACTTTGTTCCCCACCAAGTTTGAAAATGGGAAGATTGAGTACAAGATAAGGTACAAGGGGAGATCAAGGCCATTCTCTAGAGCCAAGCCTTGGTGACTTCAGAACAGTCCAGGGACCCAACCAAGCTAAAGGAGCTTCTGTCTCAAGTCCTCACTATCACCCTTGATGGTGGGACTAGCTCAACCAATGCCTAAGAAGGTAAAGGTCAAGCTATGGGACCTTAAACAAGCTCACTTGGGAGGAAGTCCCATGTTTATCCTTGTACATATTCTATTTATGCAATTTCTATCTATTTTGTGTTTTAACCTTTCAATAAGTTAAGTTTAGGTGACAAAGGAAGCCAGCTCGATCGAGCTAGAAACAGGGCAACTCGATCGAGTTCCACAACTCGACCAAGGTAAGTTTTTGAATTTCAAATTCATAACCGTTTTCTTGGTCAAGGGAGTGGGTCCCACAAGCTGATTTTGGTCCCCCACTACCCTAATTCGATCAGAAAACCCTAGCTTTTGTCCCCTTTATTCATCTTTTAATCTCAACCACACATCTCAAACACTCCCTTTCCCCATAACTCGATCGAATCCACCTCTCCACTCTCCCACACCTAAATTTCTGAAATCATCCCTCTCTCTCTTCACCACAAGAAAAATCGAATCCCTCTCTTTCTCTTAAGTTTTGCGATTCTCATTGTTCATCATCTTGTTTGCTTTAGTTCTAGCTTCTGTGATTCTTCCATCATCCAAGCAAGGTATGAACACTTAAACCCCCTGAATCCCTGATGTACTTGCATTTTACATAGTTTTAGCACATCTTTTATGCATCTTTTGCATAGTTTTAGCTTCCATTTGCATCATATCTTGTTCCTTTTCTCTTCTTATGCATTCATGTTAGTTTTAGGTTGCATTTGCATACATATGCATGTTTGGCCCTTTGAAATAGGTCTTTTGGAGCATTCTGGAGCATATTGGACATAAGGAGCATGGAGGGACTTGGCACATGGACGCAGCTCAACTGGAGACGCAAAGGAAGAAGGGAGAAGCCATCTTGAAGACCAGCTCGACCGTGTACTCGACCAACCGGTCGAGTTCCTCAACTCGACCGGCCAAGCTTCAACTCGATCGAGCTGGGGAGTCAAAGTCAAACCCGAAAAATGTTGCTTCCCCCTTGACTTTCCTTTGACCCTAAACCTAAAACCTCTTGTATTTAAAGGCTCTAAGCCACGAAAAAACCACCAAGCTTTATTATTTTGTTTTAGTTTCTTTTAATTTATTGTCTTTACTTTTTAGAGATCTAATCTCATCTTTGTGTTCTTGAAGCTCTTGCTTCTTGAATCCTTAGATCCTGGATTAATCTCTCTTGTATTTGCACTTGCTTATTTCAATAAAAGTTGTTTAATTTCATCTCCTCTTTCTTATGATGTCTCTTTTATTGCATTTGCTTGTGTTTACATTCATGTGTAGTGAGTAGTTACCCATTAGGGGTTTGAGATGGGATAGATTAGAGGTTTCATATGCTTAATCTTCTAGCTTATGGTCTTAATCTAGATTCTCTCTCTTTTGGATAGATCTTAAGGCTACATGACCACTGTCAAAGATAATCCAGGATCTAAGATTCAAGAAGCAAGATCTTCAAGAACACAGAGATGGGATTAGGGTTGCTAAAAGGTAAAGACAATAAAAATAAAGAGAAGCTAAACAAAGATAATCTAAAGCTTTTTTTTTTTGGTTTTTTCGTGGCTTAGAGCCTTTAAATACAAGAGGTTTTAGGTTTAGGGTCAAAGGAAAGTCAAGGGGGAAGCAACATTTTTCGGGTTTAACTTTGACTCCCCAGCTCGATCGAGTTGAAGCTTGGCCGGTCGAGTTGAGGAACTCGACCGGTTGGTCGAGTGGACGGTCGAGCTGGTCTTCAAGATGGCTTCTCCCTTCTTCCTTTGCGTGTCCAGTTGAGCTGCTTCCATGCGCCAAGTCCCTCCATGCTCCTTATGTCCAATATGCTCCAGAATGCTCCAAAAGATCTACTTCAAAGGGCCAAACATGCATATGTATGCAAATGCAACCTAAAACTAACATGAATGCATAAGAAGAGAAAAGGAACAAGATATGATACAAATGGAAGCTAAAACTATGCAAAAGATGCATAAAAGATGTGCTAAAACTATGTAAAATGCAAGTACATCAACACCCCCAAACTTGAACTTTGCTTACCCTCAAGCAAACAAACAGAACAAGAAGGGATGAGGTTTGAAAACAAGCTGATTTAACACTTAAAAACATGTCCTCAAAAACGATTTGCTAAATGTCCAACTTAGAGATTCTAAAATGCAACAAGGTGAATGCATAAGAAGAGAAAAGGAACAAGATATGATACAAATGGAAGCTAAAACTATGCAAAAGATGCATAAAAGATGTGCTAAAACTATGTAAAATGCAAGTACATCAGCCCCTTGTAGATTAATTGCTTTCATATCATTCTCCTGTTTATACCATTGTGAATTTGCCTCACCTCACCTCTGTTTCACTATTAGAACTTGTTGCATGTGCTTGAAACATTGAATTTGAGTTTGGTATTGCTTAAGATGCTTAAGGTCTCACTAGAATTGCTTATTGTTCCATTAACTTGTTGTTCGTGGTTCAATTTGATTATTAAGCATCCTTTCCAGCTCTTAATATTCGGATTAGGTTCGGTTATACTCTGTTTTCGCTTAGCTCGATCGAGTTTGTCACTCGAGTTTTTTGACTCGATCGAGCTGAGTGTCGAGTTGACCAAACCGATCATTGCAACTCTAATTCTTTGTAATCTTTGATGCATTTCAGGTACTTTAGTGAAGAAACAGTGTAACAGAGATGACAAACAGTGAGGGAAGTCGCGCTTCACAGAGGAGAATGGTTGAGGGTGAATCAAGCAATGCAAGGGAGAGAAGGCTTAAAATGCAAGCCGATTTGGCGGCAATGACTCAAAGGATGGAAGAGTCTGATGCAGAGGAGTATGTATACTCTGAGGAAGAGTCTGAGCTCGAAAGATTGAGGGAGGAAAGGAGGACCAAGAAGAGAGGAATGAGATTGAGTAGAGAGGAGCAAGGGGAGTGAGATTGAGTGAGAGAGAGGAGGGTAATGGCTATCCAAGTGAAGAAGGAAGTGATGAGTGTGAGAGTGAAGAGGAAGGAGAAGAGGTGAATCAGTTGGTTGATGAGAGTGAGCAAGAGAGTAACCAAGGTGAACCTATGGAGGAGGTTGAGCCACAAGAGGAGGAAGAAGAACTCCCTATGTACCAAGAGCACTACAATGCTCTCTTCTCCATGGACTTTGTGGAGACCAAGTACCCACATGTTGACACAATGAAGGCCCTTGGAATCTTTGAAGATGTGGAGCTAGTTCTCAAGAACATGCACTTGGGAAGGTTTTTGTCTCATCACATGGAATCCTACAAAGAGCTCACTTGTGAGTTCTTGGCTTCAATGAGGTACCACTTGTACGATGAGGAGGATAGAGCTGATTTGGACCAAGGATTGGGATGGATCACGTTCTTGGCTAAGGGAGAGAAGAGAATGGTGACCTTTAGGCAGTTGGAGATCTTATTTGGGTTCAACTATGGAGAAGGTATTGAGTGGAACTTCAAGGAAAGAGAACTCCAGAGGGTTTGGGCTACAACCGCTGATGGAGTATACTCTTCCTCAAGGTCTAAGGCTCCTCAAGGCCAACACAGGAAACTTTATGCCTTTCCTTGATCACCTCACCACCTACAAGACCACAGCCTACAACACTCGATATCAACAAGGGAGACGCCTAAGTGTTGGAGGGCTCATCACTCCTATCTTGTGTGCTGCTGGAGTGAACCCAACTGATAAGAGAGCCACTGAACCAGGTTGGATGGACATCAAGTTTTGCAAGACCAACCTCCTCATTGAGCACAAGGAGTTGGATGGGAGTTCCAATTCAAGTTCACACATCCATTGGCTGGCCCTTCCAAGCTTCTCCTGCCCAACCCTGAGCTCACCACAGTAGTCAGGGGTGAGAACATTGACTTCAGACCCCCTGTGTACACATTGGTTGGGCATGAACGTTTTGCGAGAAGAGGAGCCTGAACTCGATCGAGCTGAGGATCGAGCTGAGTCTCAAGCTGAGGATCGAGTCCAGGAGAGTGCGGATTTGGGTGAGCCTGAGTGCTATTATTTTGAGGAGTATGAGGCTCCAAGGATGAACCCCTCTGTTGTGGCTGCCCACAAGAGGATTGGACTTCTCCAAAAGTTCAACAAATGGCAAGGGAAGGCCATTGAAAAGATGCAAAAGTCCATGGACAAGATGGTGAGCAAGATCAAAAGTTTGGAGAAGAAGGTTTCTGGTTCTTCAAGCAAGAAGAAGAAGGCACCATGAGTTCCACATTCCTTAGGAGTAGATCCTTCTCACCACTCCAAGGAGGCTCCTGCCCAAGAGCCTCACAGAGCCTCTTCATTCGAACCAAGGGAAGGAGAAGACAACTCACAGAGAAGGAGGAAGAGCTCTAAGGCCAGACGCTCCAGCTCGACCACCGGACTCGATCGAGTCCAAACAGAGGAAACTCAACTCGGTCGAGCTGACGGTCGAGTTGACCTGAGGAGCCACAGTTTGAGAATCCTGGATTTGAGTACGATCCAACGCCTTACCAGGCACCCTCGGAGTAGATGGAACCCCTATGGACAGTACGAGCTAGCCAATGCTCCACCAAGGCCAAGGGAGCCACACACACTTCGATGAAGAAGAGGAAGAAGAGGAGCCGCAAGCTCGATCGAGTGAGGTGAACCCGTCGAGTGGAGTGCTCCTGATGGCCGTCTACCCTCTCCAGACCACGACCTTGCCTCCCAGTTCTTTGGGGGGCACTGAGGTATCCAAACACCAACCCTTGTATATACCATTTCATATTTTCTTGCATTTTGTTTTGTTTTTCTTGGTTTTGCCCTCTTGAATCTTTCACTAAATTTCTCTCACACAAGGGACTGTGTGATTTAAGTTTGGGGGAGGGTTCAAGAGATGATTTAACCTTGTTTTCTTTGTTCTTAGTTTTTCATTCTCTTTTGCATAGAAAAACCAAAAAAATCATAAAATTTTCAAAAAATCCAAAAATATTTTCATCTTTTTGCATTCATATTTGTTAGATTGTTTAGGATTGCATCTTTCACTTGCATTGTTGATTTGATTTGAAAACTTGTTCATCATTTGCGATTTCTTGAGTGCCCTGTTTTTAGATTCTTTTGTGCATTAGGGTGAGATTGATTGAGCAGCAAGAACCATGTTTATCTTGATCATATCACTGCATGCACATCTCATTCAACCATTGCTGTGATTTGATGCATTTCCCTATCTATTTGAACCATAACTTGATCTTTAATTACCAATGCTTGCATTTGATTTCAACTCATGGCTACCACATACATATCTGGACATTCTTTACCATTTTCATATCCCTCTTGCTTGTCCAGATAGCTGATCTCCATCTTTGAGACAGTTACCACACCTTAAACCTAAGCCTTTTCATTTCAAACCCCATATTATCTCTTGTGCGAATGTGAGAACCTTTCTTGGCTTTGCTTAGCATAAGGTGTTGTGTTTAAACCGGCAGGGGCAGTAGTTCTAGTTGTCTAGTTCTCTTGGGATTGTTTTCAGGCTAAGTTTGGGGGTGCCAACTCGAGCTCGATCGAGTTGGGTGTAAAAACCAGAAAAGTGGTAAAAGTTGGGAAAATCCAAAGGAAAAAGAGTTTAGTTAAGTCCAGGGAGTTGGCAGTGTAAAAAGGGTCTAGTAAAGGTTTGGGAAGTTAAAAAAGGAAGTAAAAAGGGTTCTAAGTAGAAAGAAAAGAAGGCAAAGCCTCAAGTGTCAAAAAGGAAAGAAAAGTTCCCTAAGTGTTTAGAAAATCCCAAACCGCTAGATGTTACCTCAAGAAGCCTCTCCCTAGGAAGTTCTTAAAAGAAAAGTGAGCAAAGCTCCTCAGTTTCAAAGGCGAAATGCCAAAAAGGGTAGTTAGGATTTTGTTCTAAAAAGCTCTAAGTGTTGAACTCGATCGAGTTAGGATTAGACGGCTCGAGCTGCTGTTCTTGCATCATCTTTGGTTCTAACACTTAGCCTTCTGCCAAAGCAAAGCCACTTTCTTGAGAGATCCCTGTTACTAAACCACCATACAAAAGAGACCCTCTTTGTCTCTTAACCCATAAACCCTTGAAACCAAATGAGTTGATTGATCTTGCATGTTTTTGCTTAATGAATGTTAAAGGGATTTGCTGATTTGAATGCATTGTTTGAGTGACTGTGAAGTGGGATTGATGTTGATAAGCATGGTTAAATCTTAATGAATATCTCTCACCTTGTTGCATTCTAGAATCTCTAAGTTGGACATTTAGCAAATCGCTTTTGAGGACATGTTTTTAAGTGTTGAATCAACTTGTTTTCAAACCTCATCTCTTTCTTGTTCTATTTGTTTGCTTGAGGGCAAGCAAAGGTCAAGTTTGGGGGTGTTGATGTACTTGCATTTTACATAGTTTTAGTACATCTTTTATGCATCTTTTGCATAGTTTTAGCATCCATTAGCATCATATCTTGTTCCTTTTCTCTTCTTATGCATTCATGTAGTTTTAGGTTGCATTTGCATACATATGCATGTTTGGTCCTTTGAAATAGGTCTTTTGGAGCATTCTGGAGCATATGGGACGTGAGGAGCATGGAAGGACTTGGCATGGACGCAGCTCAACTGGATACGCAAAGGAAGAAGGAGGAAGCCATCTTGAAGACCAGCTCGACCATCTACTCGACCAACCGGTCGAGTTCCTCAACTCGACCGGCCAAGCTTCAACTCGATCGAGCTGGAAGTCAAAGTCAAACCCGAAAAATGTTGCTTCCCCCTTGACTTTCCTTTGACCCTAAACCTAATCCTCTTGTATTTAAAGGCTAAAAGCCACGAAAAAACCACCAAGCTTTAGATTACTTTTGTTTTAGTTTCTTTTAATTTATTGTCTTTTACTTTTTAGAGCTCTAATCCCATCTTTGTGTTCTTGAAGCTCTTGCTTCTTGAATCCTAGATCCTGGATAATCTCTTTGTATTTGCACTTGCTTATTTCAATAAAAGTTGTTTATTTCATCTCCTCTTTCTTATGATGTCTCTTTTCATTGCATTTGCTTGTGTTTACATTCATGTGTAGTGAGTAGTTACCCATTAGGGTTTGAGATGGGATAGATTAGAGGTTTCATATGCTTAATCCTTCTTGCTTATGGTCTTAATCTAGATTCTCTCTCTTTTGGATAATCTTAAGGCTACATGACCACTACCCCTGGCTTGTATGTCCTTAGGCGATTCTCCACATGGAAGTGATGGAAATCGCTGGAAAAGATCCACTAAGAGCTCCAATATCTCTTGCTCTAGAAATGGTCTAAGGGGTTGGATGGATTAGTTTGGGCAATGATCCTATGGCCTCCAAGGTTTGATTCTCACTGGCTAACCCCCTGTTTCTGAGATCATTCCTTGGTTGATAGCCTCCACCTTGGGAAAGGGTTGGCTAGGCATTGAGAAGCCCAATATCAAGAGAAGCCTTTACAAGGAGTTTTAAGAGCTTTAAGTGTAGTTCCTATTGCAAAACCCTGTCTTGAACCCTAATTCTCATTAGCTTGTTAAAGTCGTGCCTTTATTGCTTTTTCTCAACTCGACCCTAAACTCGATCGAGCTCGGTACTCTGTTCCACTCGACTCGAGTCCTTGGTCGAGCTGTTGCTTTACTGCTTTTTTACTTTTACTGCATTGCATTTCATTTTTTAGGTTGTTAGTGTTACCAAATCTATTACTGCTTGCTTGACTTCCTTGTTTTTCATATTCTCATAGAGTGACAAGTTTCCCATTTTGGATTGATAACCCTTTATGCTATAACAACTATCATGGTTAAAGGGAATTGTTGACTGTGTTTGTGTTTGCATCTTACCACCTCATCATATACCACTGTTGCATTCCACCACATCTCATTTCATATCATTTCACATCCACACACAAATCCTATCATCACTCTTCAGGCCAAATCATGCAATCAACAGTAGGTTTTGAAAGCATCCATTCTGGAACTTGATCTTCAAATCTTTCTTCTATGGCGGCTGAGTTGCAAAAGGACTTCTTGGATTCAGCTTCCTGTCTCTTAACAGCTTCCATAGTTTGGGTGACTTGAGTCTCTAGTTTCTTCACATGAGTGGCAACAGCATCATACTTGGTGTTGAGATTGCTGAACAAAGTGTCCATCTTCTCATACATCTCTTTGCTATTTCTCTTCTGGCCATCCATGATCTGTTGGAGGATTCCTTCAAATCTTCCACCTTGTTGGTTTGGAGGAGCTTGATTTGGTGAAGAAGCATATGGCTCCTTGGGCGGATATGATGATCTCTGCTCATATCCTTGCCTTGGCTGAAATTGACTTCCTTGAGATTGGTAAGGAGGTCTTTGTTGTTGTGGATACCTTGGAGGATACACTTGGTCTTGAGGATTCTCCACATTGGGGTTTCTATAAGACATGTTGGGGTTTGGGCGATAGCTTGGATTGTATCCCTTGTTCCCATAGTTTCCAATGTAGTTCACATCTTCTTCATTGGCTTCATTAGAGAAATCTCCCATGCATTCTCTTGATGGGTCTTCATTAGCATCACTCATCCCTTCTATTGCATTGATATGCTTGAGCTGTCCCTTAAGAACTTGAGCCATCATGTTCTTGAGTTCAGTCATTTGAAAAGAATCAGGGGAGCTAGTAGTGGTGCGGCTTGAGCGGTCATAATCAGGACAGTTGTTACAATCACTAGCTGCAAGATTCTCAATAAGAACCTTAGCTTCATCAACAGTCTTGGTCATGAAGTTTCCATTGCTTGCAGTGTCCAATGAAAGCTTGTACTTGTGGTCTATGCCACGATAGAAGATGTTCCATAGGTTTCCCTCATTGAAACCATGATTAGGGCAGTCCCTAATGTACTCCTTGAATCGTCTAGCGCCTCATAGAAAGATTCATTGTTGGCTTGGCGAAAGTTGGAGATCTTGTTCCTTACAGAAACTGATCTTTGCTTGGTGTAGAAGTGGTTGATGAAAGCGGCCTTGTACTCATCCCAAGTGGTGATGGAGTGAGCTGGCAGAGACTTCAACCATCTTGAAGCTTTGTCGCCAAGAGAGAATGAAAAGAGCTTGCACTTCAAGTAGTCAGCAGAGACTCCATTGGATCTAGTAGTGCTGCAAATTTCTTCAAAGTTTTCTATGTGATCAAGAGGGTGCTCGGCTGGAAGGCCATTGAATTGGTTCTGTCTAACCAATGCTATGATCTGAGGCTTGATCTCATAGTCATTCCTTGCAGGAAGTGGTGGATGGATAGGGTTTCTATCCGTGAAGAAAGCATCGGCAGAGTCATAGTCTCCGATTGTTTATGTCTGCTTGAGGTTGCACATTCACATCTCCAGCAGGATCTTGTGGATTAGGAGGAGGAGGAGGTGGATCTCTTCCTTCTTCATTAGCGCGCGCCACTTCAGCGGCGTGAGCGCGAGCTGCTTCGTCGGCCATCTCTTGGGCTTTTTGCTTCCTAAGTTAACTTCTCGAGCTTGTCTATCTCTGGATGTTCAACTAGGTTGTCCTTGTTGGACCTCCTAGTCATGCACCTGAAAAGAGTCTAGGAAACAAACTAAATCAAAAGGGAAAAACAAAAGCAAAAGCAAAAATCAAAGAAAAGAAATCAAAAACTGAAAATTCAAAAGCAAAAGCAAAAAAAAAATTCTAGACTAGATCCTAGTCGAGTTCAAAGGTACTGCTGCAGTCCCCGGCAACGGCGCCAAAAACTTGATGTTGAGTCAGGTTTTACCAAACTCTTAGACCTCTGCAAGTGCACAGATCGCGGAAGTATGGGTATCGAACACAAGGACTGGTTGAGTACAAAACTATGGATTTTGGATCAACACGAACTAGAAGAACTAGCAAGTAAACGAGGTTGTAAATCAATGGAAGAAGCGCTAGGTCAACAGGGGCTAATCGCAGAGAAGCAAGCAATGATCAATGAAACAATGATAGATGAATTGATTAGGGATGTTGGGATATTAAGAACCGTCTAGAACACAGATCACGAATATAAAACCATTCCACTTTCGAGGCTCCGGCTCCTTTGTTAATCTACCTAGTCGCTAAACTTTTGGTATGTCCCTAGGTGATTAAATCAAGCTTTAGAATGAATAGGTTCTGATACAGTTCACTAGATTATAGTAGATCAACTTTCGCAGTCTAAGAAACCTAGCTTGTCAAAGAATATGTCCGGCGAATGATACAACACTGTCGAGGCTCAAATCAACCTAAGATCGGATTACTAGATGCGCGGTAAAGCAATCAGCATTAGTTAAGTGCACAAGACGAGACAAAGACTCTATATAATCCCTAGCTAACATCGAAATCAAAGATCATGCAAGCAACTCATTGATTAGTAACCCTAGCAACCTAACTAGTGGATTACTCAGACATGATCAAAGCAAACACACATAGAGATGAAGAAAACATGATTGCAATAAAACTTAGAGTAGGAAATCGAAATACAAGGGCGGCTCTCTTTCACAAGAGGCTAAAAAGCTATATATATA
This sequence comes from Microthlaspi erraticum, assembly GCA_902728155.2. Classification (NCBI taxonomy): domain Eukaryota; kingdom Viridiplantae; phylum Streptophyta; class Magnoliopsida; order Brassicales; family Brassicaceae; genus Microthlaspi; species Microthlaspi erraticum. Next base: position 1,145 of record CACVBM020001703.1, on the reverse strand, counting down.
GTGCTAGGTCTTAGAGGCGGCTTAGGGTTAAGCCGGGCCTTGAAAATATGAAACGGGCTTCAAAACGGGCTTCGGGTCGACCGCGGCGTTCGGACGGTCGGTCGGGACGATCGGCCGGACATCGGGTCGTGGTCGTGGTCGGAACGGTCGTGGCCGGACGGATCGTTCGGCCCTGGGTCGGACGGATGTGAGATTGGCCGATGAATTCTCCGGACGCGGGACGTTGCTTCCCGGCTCGGACGGCGCCATCGGCCGTGGTACGCGGAGGTGCGCGGCCGCGAGGCTTTGCCGGCTCGCGCGGCATGGTCGTGCGCGGCATGGCGTGAGTGGTCGTGGCTTGGCCGACCGCGGGTCTTGTTTCCCGGGTCGTGATGCGTTCGGCCGGATGGTTTGAACTTTGGCCGAGACTTCAGACGGACGGATGATTTTGGCCGAGCGGAAACATCGTTTCTCGGCCAGCCGGACTGCGCGGTTTGGGCGCTTTCTCGATAGAGCCGTCTGGACAGTCTTCACTCTTTTGGTTATAACTCCTTTTCTACTCATCCAAATGAGGCCATTCCAGTTGCGTTGGAAAGTTAACTCACTCAGAGCACGCAGGGAACTGGTCTTGATGAAATCCATTGAGTAGATCTTTTTCTGGGCCCTCTTAAAGTTGATGCTTGTGCATGGAGCGGCTTGAAGTGCAAATCCTATGGTTTTGCTCCAAAATGCATCATTTCACCTGTTTAGACTCTAGACACTATAAACACAGTAAAACTACCTTTTTAGATAGAAAACCTGCCAAAAACCATTAGAAAACAATACTAAAATAGTATAAAAAGCATGTAAAATAGAGGTATATCACTAGTGATGCCAATGCATGCCCTGACTACAATAGAAGCGTGAAGACCACGAGCTCATCAGAATCAGCTCAAATCTCGGAGCTAAGGAACATGGTCTCACAACTACTTAAAAGCCGGCAAGGAGTTCACGCCATTGAAGATGCCCTAGCCACAAATGAAGACACTCTTATGGACTTCATGGGAGATGCCACTGAAGAGAACATAGAGGAGGTCAACTATATTGGAGGAAACTATGGGAATAGAGGATTCAATCAAGCATTCCGAGCTCATCCAAACCTATCATACCGGAGCAACAATGTAGTA
>CACVBM020001702.1:0-23625 GCA_902728155.2 Microthlaspi erraticum | reverse complement strand
TACGCAAATGTTACAAGACAAAGGTAATAAACTGACCCGAAACTCAGGACAGTCCTGCAAATAGTCCTCCAGGGTGTCTCCAGCATCAAGTGCATCCCCATTGGTGAAAACAACGATTATATGATCCACTATTTGCCTTCCTAATAATATCTTTAACGTATGAAGCGTTGATTGTTCCTCTTCTGTTAATCTATTCCTCACCGAGAAAACCAGAAGCACTGCATCAATTCCATCTCTAGCCAGACATAAGCATCTAATGATTTCTCTGCTTGTAAATTCTGTAGTCGAGGAAGCACTAAACAGACCTGATGAAGCAACATTATATTAATAACTAATCTCAATCTATGTGTTGAGAAAACGTTGGGATTTGATAATAGATAAGGGTCACACAAAACTCACCAGGAGTATCAATAACATTGATGGTCAGACCATTTGGTAGCTCGGATTTATGTAGCTTACACTCCTTTGTAATGAATCTCCCTCTTGCTTTTGACAGGAACTTAGTTTCTCCTAGGATGGTTCTTTCATGTGTCGATTTAACCTCGGCTGTTGCATCATTTGTTATAACATTAGTTCCAATACTAGAGAGTTTTTCAACAGCAGAAGAAGTATGATGGTTCTTATAAATGCACGATTCTCACTATGTATCTCTCTAGTTGTGTTTCATATCTTAAGATATTTCATATGTGGAGGTGCAAGACAGATTCACACTCCGTTTGTTTTAGCCATATTAAACCAGTTAGTGAGAGAGAAAGAGATCCAAGGATTTAAGGGAAAATAGACTTACATGGACCAGTTCTGAAATCATCTGCTACAAGTCCTCCACCCATTTGATAGTTGACAAGTAAATCTTGAGATACAGATCAAGAGATTTTGAAAAGAAACGTAAAGGTAGAAGAAAAGGAGTTCTATAGACAAACACAAAAGAGAAATGGAGAAACTAAAGTTAAACTTCAAAAAATCAAATGAAAAAATAAATAAAAAGGGTAAACAAAAAAGAAGTAATAGCAACAGTCTGTATTGATGAATAGCTGTTGAATGTGTTTAGTACCCAATGAGAGTGAATGGAGACAAGCTTCCATTACTAAATCCTTTAGAATACTCCTGTTTTATTTGGACGATAAAGTCTCAACTTGCATAAAAAGCTGTCCTTTGTTCCTTCTCGAGACATATAACTGTCGTTTGAATAAAATCAATTAAACATCATTATCATCATTTGAGAGTGTAGTAGAGACTCTTGATATTCCTTCCTTTATGTATTCTTATTCTTGAGAAACGAGAAAGTCTAGCAAAATTTCACTTAAAAGTTAAAACCCATTTTACATGTCTGTTTAGATTCACTTGTTCAGCAGAAACAATACGGATTTCAAATGGGTGGAGGACTAGTAGCAGCAGATGATTTCATAGGTTATCCTTCAGGTAAATCTTTGTTTCTTCAAACTTTTTGAAGCCCTATCTCTCCCTGATAAAATGCAAGCAAAGATAATTTGTCTTGCATTCAGGCTTATGGAACTAATTCCAGATAAAAGTATGCCCATATATAATTTTGTTCATTAACCTTTGTAGAACTGAGAACGTAGTTACTGTAATTTAACTGCTAAAGAACTAGAAAACAGACGTTCTATATGATTTAGATGCTTAGATATTATTAGATCTAACTTGTTCTAGTTCATAATAATAATAAAAAAACACAAGTTAGAGCTAATAATATATGAATGTCTTTGGATTTGACAGAGCTACCAATGGTGTCAGAATCCTCTCCAGAGGATGGATCTGTTTTGGAGGTCAACTGCGATTTGTCTTTAGAGAAGAAACCTGCAAGAACCCTAGTTCTGGTCGGGCGTTCAGGCAATGGGAAAAGTGCGACAGGAAATAGCATTCTTGGAAGACAAGCTTTCAGGTCAAGAGGGTGTGCGTCAGGGGTAACTACAGCCTGTGAGCTACAGAGTTCGACGTTGCCAAATGGACAGATCCTCAATGTTATAGATAGTCCTGGTAATGTGTCTGAAACTAAAAACATTAAACCAACGAGTTATTTATGATATTTTCAAATCTTGGTGCTGCATGCAGGTCTGTTTAGCATGTCTCCATCAACCGAGTTTACATGCAGAGAGATTGTAAGGTGCTTGTCTCTGTCCAAAGATGGAATTGATGCCGTGCTTGTGGTATTTTCCTTGAGGAACAGGCTAACAGAAGAGGAGAAATCTGCTCTTTTCGCGTTAAAGATCCTTTTTGGAAGCGAGATTGTAGACTACATGATCGTTGTTTTTACAAATGAAGATTTCCTTGAGGATGAAGGTGATACATTGGAGGAATATCTGGAAGACAGTACTGACTTCAAGGTTACTATTGATCCTGAAACCTCAAACGGAAGATTTATCACCTTGTTTTGCGTTTCTTATTAAATTGTTTGCATGGTTTTAGGATATTCTTGTAGCCTGCAATGACCGCAAGGTGTTGTTTGGAAACAGACCCAAAGCCCCTGAGAGTCAGAAAGCTAAGCAAGTTCAGGAGATCCTAAACTATGTTGAAGAAGTTTCAAGGAAAAATGGGAAACCGTATATGAATGATTTATCTCATGAGATACAGGTGAGAAAGAGAAAAGGAAATGAAATTTGTTTTGATAGTCTTTTGGTTACTTCTTGGTTTACTATATTTCTTTCATCTGCTTCCCAGGAACACGAGACTGCATTCCAAGAAAAGCAGAGAGAGGTCTTGGAAATGAAGAAGGGCGGCTTCACGGAACAAGATATGTCTCGAATGATTGAAAACATGAATAACTCTCGTGATGCCCAGCTGCTTAATGAAATGGTGGAGAGGGTAATGTGTTGTGATTTATGAGTTTATATAGTAACTCTTATGACAATTCTCCTGATTTCTAAACATGCCTCTGAATATGTTGCTTAGGTTGAGCGTAAGCTGAAAGAGACAGTAGAGAAGCTAGAGCAGCAACTGAACGAAGAGCGAGCTGCAAGACTTGAACTGGAGAAAAAGGCAATACAAGTTGAGAAACGTTCAAGTGATGTTGCTAAAAAGCTTAACAAAGAGCAAGCTGCAAGACTTGAGTCGGAGAAAAAAGCAAACGAAGTCAAGAAACATACAAACGATGTCATTAACAAGCTGAAGAAAGATCTATCGAGGGCTGAAAATATGACCCGGGCACTTCAAGGAAAGGCTAAACAGTGCATCATTATGTGATTGAATTTTGTGATCACATCCATTTGTGTATTTCCAAAAAATTGTTTCTCTTTGGGGGGTGTTGGATTCTCTGCATTATTATCTTTGATGGATAGTTTTATTCTAAGTCGGGTTAATTTTATGGTTTCGTTTACAACAAAAATCGCTTTCCTTCTAATGGTCAGTCACACCTGTCAAGAATTACTGGTTAGAGAGTTATTAGCTTAATAATTAGCAAACTAATTAGGAACCAAAATATCAAATGGTTAGTTCTACAATCGTATCTCTTCCTACAAGGAACATGCATACTAGAGTTTAAAAGAGAAAAATTGGATTAGTGGGAATGGTTCAATTATATTTTCAAAACAAATTGGTTTCAACTATAATTTCAAACCATCAAATATGAATGTTCCTTGTAGGCCAAGTGGGAATGGTTCAAATATTTTCAAAACATCAAATCGGTTTAGCATGTCTAGAGAGATGTTAAGGTGCTTACTCTGAACAGAGATGTTTGCATTCCTTTTATATAATGGTCTTCTTTTTTTTCTTTCTGATTTTGCCAAGAAAGTGATTTCTGTCAAACAACTACTACTCTAGAACTAGTTTTGCTTCTCTGTATTTCAAACAAAACAGAGTTATGCAATTTCTGCATATTCAAATAATTGTTAAGATCACTTGGTCTCACGATGCATTGGTGGTTTATGTCCTCATTCGAGCAAACTCATTAAAGAACCACAATCGTCTCTTGAAAAGGCCACACTACTCCACAAAGAAGTCATAACTCATAACACAATGATTCCATAATGACAATGTACTAACTTTATTATTACAGACCACATAGGCATAAATAACTCGAACAGATTGTTAAACTAGATCATCAAAGTAGTAATTATCATCATCTGAAACAGACTACAAAGCTCTGGCGATAGGGTCTCCTCCAGCTGCTAGGCTTTCCCAAATCCACTCATCGGTGACAACTGCTTCCGACAAGCTGCAACCGCCACATCTTCCTGGTGCGTCTTCAGGCTTTGCAGTGAGAATGTTCTGATCCGACTCTTTATGACGTTGGAGAGAAGACGCAAATTCAAAGTTATTTCCTGTTATGACCATCATATTTGTCAACTCATGTGCATGAGTCAATCTCCATTTGTAAAGTTCCAAATGCATCTTTCTAAATCTCTCGTATTTGCTCCCTGAAAAAAACGTAATATATCATAAGATAAAGTAGAAAAAAAGAGGGCTTTTTCTTTTTTCCTTTAGAAAAAGAACAGAATTTTCACCTTCGCAAAGGAGTTTGATTCCTGCAGATTGATAGTAATCTTGGGTCTGATACTTGTCACCATAAGCCCAGATTGTGACCTCACCAAGATAACCCTTTTTCACAAGAGCTGATTTGATGTTCTTGGCAACCATTTCCGGATTCAGACCATCTGGGATTGGGCAATCCTCAATGTCCCAGAAGACGCATGTCTTTGCCTCTGCCCAAACGCAAATATACAGTCATATTAAGATCCATCAGTTTTATATTCGTTAAAGACTAGTCTGGTTCAAGAGAGAGAGTGAGTGAGAGTATACCAGCGTATTTGTTGCTAGGACTCAAGGAAGCCATCTGAAACAGAAAAAAGGTAAATTAGGGTTTAGGAGAAATGTGACCTCTACTCACAAAATCTATACAAATCGAATTAGGACAAGTGTGGTCCGGTTTGTGTTTTCTCGGATCTGATAAATGTCAATCCTTTAGTAGAAACTCATAATTTACAAAATCATCACTAACACAGACAACGAAATTAATTTAGGGCTATGAGAACGATTCCTTAACTGGATTCCGTTTCCTAAACACCACAATGAATTTCGATTCTCAAACTAAGACTCTAAGATCAAATCCTCTCGACTAATCTAGAAATGGTGGAACAAGTACTAGACTTTAGCCACAAGTGCGTTCTACTTTGAGATTCGAAGAAGGAACGAGAGAAAACTTACACTGAAGAAGAAACCACGCGAGGAAGATCGGAGAAAGTCGGTAGTAATGTGAGGAAATCAATCGGCGGCGTCGATTCTCAGTGTGAGAACAAAAATGAGCTCCTCGCTTGATAATCGAGATTTAAGTAGAAGCGACGTCGGTTTAGGTACAAATCCTAAATTACAAGAGATACATAACGATGCCGTTTTAAGGGATTGACATCTGAATTTCGAAGTTTTTGTATCAAGTAATAATATTTTGAAAACTACTATTGTATGGTTTCAGGCAAGTAATAAAACCAAGTTACAACTTTGATAGTTGGAAAATATTAAGTCTTGTAAGTATAGATGTCCTCGTAAAATATAGTAACCGAGAGAGATTTTTCTTTAGTTGCATGTCAATTTATTTCTTTATCTAAGTATTTGTTACTTTTATATGACCATGCATCGTCTTCCTCTATGAAAAATTAAACCTTATTCATAATCAAACCGTTGCTAGTAAAAAAAAAAAAAACCATTGTAAAACATTTTAAAAAATTCAGCTTTGTTCTGGTGAAAGAAAGAATTTACATGTATTGTTTCAAGTTCATATCAGTGCTGCCTAAACTCTTCATAGTAAGCAATCCGTTCAAATGTAACTTTTCTTATCTTGTTATGCTCTATATCATAGAAGAAATTAGATAAATAATGGTCATATGACACAAATTCTGGGTCCAAAACCAAAACGAGTCTCACGGAATATTGAAAGAACAAAACTTAAGTTTCATTCCAGACTGATACTCTGAGACAAATCAGTTGGAAGGTATAGTAAAAAAGGAACTAGGCTGAGAAATTGTTTCGATTCATTGATTTGTGTCCGCACCAGAAAACGGCCCGGAAAAGCGTCCAAACGCCATTTTTTGGGGTCCAAACGATATTTTACGCCTAGAGCTCTTTTGGAGCTTCACGAAAAGTGGTTGGTGGCAGCATACGGCCTCACGGTCTTCCAGCTACGCATTTTGGAAGTTTCAGATAGAAATACAGAAAAAAATTAACAAAAAAAGGGGTGCAACACGAGGACTTCCCGGGAGGTCACCCATCCTAGTACTACTCTCGCCCAAGCACGCTTAACTGCGGAGTTCTGATGGGATCCGGTGCATTAGTGCTGGTATGATCGCACCCGTTTGTTTATGACGCGCAAACGCATATATGCCTTTCCGAGAGGATCTTGAACGTTTATTCGGCGGCGTAGGCCCCACTTGATGCTTAGGCCCGATCCGGAGTCCTAAGTGACCCTTATGTGAGAGGGAGGATGGATGCATCCAAAAAACACTATGCATAGCACTTTCGATTCATTGATTTTGTGTCCGCACCAGAAAACGGCCCGGAAAAGCGTCCAAACGCCATTTTTTGGGGTCCAAACGATATTTTACGCCTAGAGCTCTTTTGGAGCTTCACGAAAAGTGGTTGGTGGCAGCATACGGCCTCACGGTCTTCCAGCTACGCATTTTGGAAGTTTCAGATAGAAATACAGAAAAAAATTAACAAAAAAAGGGGTGCAACACGAGGACTTCCCGGGAGGTCACCCATCCTAGTACTACTCTCGCCCAAGCACGCTTAACTGCGGAGTTCTGATGGGATCCGGTGCATTAGTGCTGGTATGATCGCACCCGTTTGTTTATGACGCGCAAACGCATATATGCCTTTCCGAGAGGATCTTGAACGTTTATTCGGCGGCGTAGGCCCCACTTGATGCTTAGGCCCGATCCGGAGTCCTAAGTGACCCTTATGTGAGAGGGAGGATGGATGCATCCAAAAAACACTATGCATAGCACTTTCGATTCATTGATTTTGTGTCCGCACCAGAAAACGGCCCGGAAAAGCGTCCAAACGCCATTTTTTGGGGTCCAAACGATATTTTACGCCTAGAGCTCTTTTGGAGCTTCACGAAAAGTGGTTGGTGGCAGCATACGGCCTCACGGTCTTCCAGCTACGCATTTTGGAAGTTTCAGATAGAAATACAGAAAAAAATTAACAAAAAAAGGGGTGCAACACGAGGACTTCCCGGGAGGTCACCCATCCTAGTACTACTCTCGCCCAAGCACGCTTAACTGCGGAGTTCTGATGGGATCCGGTGCATTAGTGCTGGTATGATCGCACCCGTTGTTTATGATGCACACGCAAACGCATATATGCCTTTCCGAGAGGATCTTGAACGTTTATTCGGCGGCGTAGGCCCCACTTGATGCTTAGGCCCGATCCGGAGTCCTAAGTGACCCTTATGTGAGAGGGAGGATGGATGCATCCAAAAAACACTATGCATAGCACTTTCGATTCATTGATTTGTGTCCGCACCAGAAAACGGCCCGGAAAAGCGTCCAAACGCCATTTTTTGGGGTCCAAACGATATTTTACGCCTAGAGCTCTTTTGGAGCTTCACGAAAAGTGGTTGGTGGCAGCATACGGCCTCACGGTCTTCCAGCTACGCATTTTGGAAGTTTCAGATAGAAATACAGAAAAAAATTAACAAAAAAAGGGGTGCAACACGAGGACTTCCCGGGAGGTCACCCATCCTAGTACTACTCTCGCCCAAGCACGCTTACTGCGGAGTTCTGATGGGATCCGGTGCATTAGTGCTGGTATGATCGCACCCGTTTGTTTATGACGCGCAAACGCATATATGCCTTTCCGAGAGGATCTTGAACGTTTATTCGGCGGCGTAGGCCCCACTTGATGCTTAGGCCCGATCCGGAGTCCTAAGTGACCCTTATGTGAGAGGGAGGATGGATGCATCCAAAAAACACTATGCATAGCACTTTCGATTCATTGATTTTGTGTCCGCACCAGAAAACGGCCCGGAAAAGCGTCCAAACGCCATTTTTTGGGGTCCAAACGATATTTTACGCCTAGAGCTCTTTTGGAGCTTCACGAAAAGTGGTTGGTGGCAGCATACGGCCTCACGGTCTTCCAGCTACGCATTTTGGAAGTTTCAGATAGAAATACAGAAAAAAATTAACAAAAAAAGGGGTGCAACACGAGGACTTCCCGGGAGGTCACCCATCCTAGTACTACTCTCGCCCAAGCACGCTTACTGCGGAGTTCTGATGGGATCCGGTGCATTAGTGCTGGTATGATCGCACCCGTTTGTTTATGACGCGCAAACGCATATATGCCTTTCCGAGAGGATCTTGAACGTTTATTCGGCGGCGTAGGCCCCACTTGATGCTTAGGCCCGATCCGGAGTCCTAAGTGACCCTTATGTGAGAGGGAGGATGGATGCATCCAAAAAACACTATGCATAGCACTTTCGATTCATTGATTTTGTGTCCGCACCAGAAAACGGCCCGGAAAAGCGTCCAAACGCCATTTTTTGGGGTCCAAACGATATTTTACGCCTAGAGCTCTTTTGGAGCTTCACGAAAAGTGGTTGGTGGCAGCATACGGCCTCACGGTCTTCCAGCTACGCATTTTGGAAGTTTCAGATAGAAATACAGAAAAAAATTAACAAAAAAAGGGGTGCAACACGAGGACTTCCCGGGAGGTCACCCATCCTAGTACTACTCTCGCCCAAGCACGCTTAGCACTGCGGAGTTCTGATGGGATCCGGTGCATTAGTGCTGGTATGATCGCACCCGTTTGTTTATGACGCGCAAACGCATATATGCCTTTCCGAGAGGATCTTGAACGTTTATTCGGCGGCGTAGGCCCCACTTGATGCTTAGGCCCGATCCGGAGTCCTAAGTGACCCTTATGTGAGAGGGAGGATGGATGCATCCAAAAAACACTATGCATAGCACTTTCGATTCATTGATTTTGTGTCCGCACCAGAAAACGGCCCGGAAAAGCGTCCAAACGCCATTTTTTGGGGTCCAAACGATATTTTACGCCTAGAGCTCTTTTGGAGCTTCACGAAAAGTGGTTGGTGGCAGCATACGGCCTCACGGTCTTCCAGCTACGCATTTTGGAAGTTTCAGATAGAAATACAGAAAAAAATTAACAAAAAAAGGGGTGCAACACGAGGACTTCCCGGGAGGTCGGGAGGTCACCATCCTAGTACTACTCTCACCGCTTCTGCAGAGTTCTTGATGGGATCCGGTGCATTAGTGCTGGTATGATCGCACCCGTTTGTTTATGACGCGCATACGCATATATGCCTTTCCGAGAGGATCTTGAACGTTTATTCGGCGGCGTAGGCCCCACTTGATGATTAGGCCCGATCCGGAGTCCTAAGTGACCCTTATGTGAGAGGGAGGATGGATGCATCCAAAAAACACTATGCATAGCACTTTCGATTCATTGATTTTGTGTCCGCACCAGAAAACGGCACGGAAAAGCGTCCAAACGCCATTTTTTGGGGTCCAAACGATATTTTACGCCTAGAGCTCTTTTGGAGCTTCACGAAAAGTGGTTGGTGGCAGCATACCGCCTCACGGTCTTCCAGCTACGCATTTTGGAAGTTTCAGATAGAAATACACAAAAAAATTAACAAAAAAGGGGTGCAACACGAGGACTTCCCGGGAGGTCACCCATCCTAGTACTACTCTCGCCCAAGCACGCTTCACTGCGGAGTTCTGATGGGATCCGGTGCATTAGTGCTGGTATGATCGCCCCATTTGTTGATGACGCGCAAACGCATATATGCCTTTCAGAGAGGATCTTGAACGTTTATTCGGCGGCGTAGGCCCCACTTGATGCTTAGGCCCGATCCGGAGTCCTAAGTGACCCTTATGTGAGAGGGAGGATGGATGCATCCAAAAAACACTATGCATAGCACTTTCGATTCATTGATTTTGTGTCCGCACCAGAAACGGCCCGGAAAAGCGTCCAAACGCCATTTTTTGGGGTCCAAACGATAATTTACGCCTAGAGCTCTTTTGGAGCTTCACGAAAAGTGGTTGGTGGCAGCATACGGCCTCACGGTCTTCCAGCTACGCATTTTGGAAGTTTCAGATAGAAATACAGAAAATAATTAACAAAAAAAGGGGTGCAAGACGAGGATCCGGAGTCCTAAGTGACCCTTATGTGAGAGGGAGGATGGATGCATCCAAAAAACACTATGCATAGCACTTTCGATTCATTGATATTGTGTCCGCACCAGAAAACGGCCCGGAAAAGCGTCCAAACGCCATTTTTTGGGGTCCAAACGATATTTTACGCCTAGAGCTCTTTTGGAGCTTCACGAAAAGTGGTTGGTGGCAGCATACGGCCTCACGGTCTTCCAGATACGCATTTTGGAAGTTTCAGATAGAAATACAGAAAAAAATTAACAAAAAAAGGGTGCAACACGAGGACTTCCCGGGAGGTCACCCATCCTAGTACTACACTCGCCCATGCACGCTTGACTGCAGAGTTCTGATGGGATCCGGTGCATTAGTGCTGGTATGATCGCACCCGTTTGATTATGACGCGCAAACGCATATATGCCTTTCCGAGAGGATCTTGAACGTTTATTCGGCGGCGTAGGCCCCACTTGATGCTTAGGCCCGATCCGGAGTCCTAAGTGACCCTTATGTGAGAGGGAGGATGGATGCATCCAAAAAACACTATGCATAGCACTTTCGATTCATTGATATTGTGTCCGCACCAGAAAACGGCCCGGAAAAGCGTCCAAACGCCATTTTTTGGGGTCCAAACGATATTTTACGCCTAGAGCTCTTTTGGAGCTTCACGAAAAGTGGTTGGTGGCAGCATACGGCCTCACGGTCTTCCAGCTACGCATTTTGGAAGTTTCAGATAGAAATACAGAAAAAAATTAACAAAAAAAGGGGTGCAACACGAGGACTTCCCGGGAGGTCACCCATCCTAGTACTACTCTCGCCCAAGCACGCTTAACTGCGGAGTTCTGATGGGATCCGGTGCATTAGTGCTGGTATGATCGCACCCGTTTGTTTATGACGCGCAAACGCATATATGCCTTTCCGAGAGGATCTTGAACGTTTATTCGGCGGCGTAGGCCCCACTTGATGCTTAGGCCCGATCCGGAGTCCTAAGTGACCCTTATGTGAGAGGGAGGATGGATGCATCCAAAAAACACTATGCATAGCACTTTCGATTCATTGATATTGTGTCCGCACCAGAAAACGGCCCGGAAAAGCGTCCAAACGCCATTTTTTGGGGTCCAAACGATATTTTACGCCTAGAGCTCTTTTGGAGCTTCACGAAAAGTGGTTGGTGGCAGCATACGGCCTCACGGTCTTCCAGCTACGCATTTTGGAAGTTTCAGATAGAAATACAGAAAAAAATTAACAAAAAAAGGGGTGCAACACGAGGACTTCCCGGGAGGTCACCCATCCTAGTACTACTCTCGCCCAAGCACGCTTAACTGCGGAGTTCTGATGGGATCCGGTGCATTAGTGCTGGTATGATCGCACCCAGTTTGTTTATGACGCGCAAACGCATATATGCCTTTCCGAGAGGATCTTGAACGTTTATTCGGCGGCGTAGGCCCCACTTGATGCTTAGGCCCGATCCGGAGTCCTAAGTGACCCTTATGTGAGAGGGAGGATGGATGCATCCAAAAAACACTATGCATAGCACTTTCGATTCATTGATTTTGTGTCCGCACCAGAAAACGGCCCGGAAAAGCGTCCAAACGCCATTTTTTGGGGTCCAAACGATATTTTACGCCTAGAGCTCTTTTGGAGCTTCACGAAAAGTGGTTGGTGGCAGCATACGGCCTCACGGTCTTCCAGCTACGCATTTTGGAAGTTTCAGATAGAAATACAGAAAAAAATTAACAAAAAAAGGGGTGCAACACGAGGACTTCCCGGGAGGTCACCCATCCTAGTACTACTCTCGCCCAGCACGCTTACTGCGGAGTTCTGATGGGATCCGGTGCATTAGTGCTGAAAACACTATGCATAGCACTTTCGATTCATTGATATTGTGTCCGCACCAGAAAACGGCCTGGAAAAATGTCCAAACGCCATTTTTTGGGGTCCAAACGATATTTTCGCCTAGAGCTCTTTTGGAGCTTCACGAAAAGTGGTTGGTGGCAGCATACGGCCTCACGGTCTTCCAGCTACGCATTTTGGAAGTTTCAGATAGAAATACAGAAAAAAATTAACAAAAAAAGGGGTGCAACACGAGGACTTCCCGGGAGGTCACCCATCCTAGTACTACTCTCGCCCAAGCACGCTTAACTGCGGAGTTCTGATGGGATCCGGTGCATTAGTGCTGGTATGATCGCACCAGTTTGTTTATGACGCGCAAACGCATATATGCCTTTCCGAGAGGATCTTGAACGTTTATTCGGCGGCGTAGGCCCCACTTGATGCTTAGGCCCGATCCGGAGTCCTAAGTGACCCTTATGTGAGAGGGAGGATGGATGCATCCAAAAAACACTATGCATAGCACTTTCGATTCATTGATTTGTGTCCGCACCAGAAAACGGCCCGGAAAAGCGTCCAAACGCCATTTTTTGGGGTCCAAACGATATTTTACGCCTAGAGCTCTTTTGGAGCTTCACGAAAAGTGGTTGGTGGCAGCATACGGCCTCACGGTCTTCCAGCTACGCATTTTGGAAGTTTCAGATAGAAATACAGAAAAAAATTAACAAAAAAAGGGGTGCAACACGAGGACTTCCCGGGAGGTCACCCATCCTAGTACTACTCTCGCCCAAGCACGCTTAACTGCGGAGTTCTGATGGGATCCGGTGCATTAGTGCTGGTATGATCGCACCCGTTTGTTTATGACGCGCATACGCATATATGCCTTTCCGAGAGGATCTTGAACGTTTATTCGGCGGCGTAGGCCCCACTTGATGCTTAGGCCCGATCCGGAGTCCTAAGTGACCCTTATGTGAGAGGGAGGATGGATGCATCCAAAAAACACTATGCATAGCACTTTCGATTCATTGATCTTGTGTCCGCACCAGAAAACGGCCCGGAAAAGCGTCCAAACGCCATTTTTTGGGGTCCAAACGATATTTTACGCCTAGAGCTCTTTTGGAGCTTCACGAAAAGTGGTTGGTGGCAGCATACGGCCTCACGGTCTTCCAGCTACGCATTTTGGAAGTTTCAGATAGAAATACAGAAAAAAATTAACAAAAAAAGGGGTGCAACACGAGGACTTCCCGGGAGGTCACCCATCCTAGTACTACTCTCGCCCAAGCACGCTTAACTGCGGAGTTCTGATGGGATCCGGTGCATTAGTGCTGGTATGATCGCACCCAGTTTGTTGATGACGCGCAAACGCATATATGCCTTTCCGAGAGGATCTTGAACGTTTATTCGGCGGCGTAGGCCCCACTTGATGCTTAGGCCCGATCCGGAGTCCTAAGTGACCCTTATGTGAGAGGGAGGATGGATGCATCCAAAAAACACTATGCATAGCACTTTCGATTCATTGATTTTGTGTCCGCACCAGAAAAGGCCCGGAAAAGCGTCCAAACGCCATTTTTTGGGGTCCAAACGATATTTTACGCCTAGAGCTCTTTTGGAGCTTCACGAAAAGTGGTTGGTGGCAGCATACGGCCTCACGGTCTTGCCAGCTACGCATTTTGGAAGTTTCAGATAGAAATACAGAAAAAAATTAACAAAAAAAGGGGTGCAACACGAGGACTTCCCGGGAGGTCACCCATCCTAGTACTACACTCGCCCATGCACGCTTAACTGCAGAGTTCTGATGGGATCCGGTGCATTAGTGCTGGTATGATCGCACCCGTTTGTTTATGACGCGCAAACGCATATATGCCTTTCCGAGAGGATCTTGAACGTTTATTCGGCGGCGTAGGCCCCACTTGATGCTTAGGCCCGATCCGGAGTCCTAAGTGACCCTTATGTGAGAGGGAGGATGGATGCATCCAAAAAACACTATGCATAGCACTTTCGATTCATTGATATTGTGTCCGCACCAGAAAACGGCCCGGAAAAGCGTCCAAACGCCATTTTTTGGGGTCCAAACGATATTTTACGCCTAGAGCTCTTTTGGAGCTTCACGAAAAGTGGTTGGTGGCAGCATACGGCCTCACGGTCTTCCAGCTACGCATTTTGGAAGTTTCAGATAGAAATACAGAAAAAAATTAACAAAAAAGGGGTGCAACACGAGGACTTCCCGGGAGGTCACCCATCCTAGTACTACTCTCGCCCAAGCCCGCTTAACTGCGGAGTTCTGATAGGATCCGGTGCATTAGTGCTGGTATGATCGCACCCATTTGTTGATGACGCGCAAACGCATATATGCCTTTCCGAGAGGATCTTGAACGTTTATTCGGCGGCGTAGGCCCCACTTGATGCTTAGGCCCGATCCGGAGTCCTAAGTGACCCTTATGTGAGAGGGAGGATGGATGCATCCAAAAAACACTATGCATAGCACTTTCGATTCATTGATATTGTGTCCGCACCAAGAAAACGGCCCGGAAAAGCGTCCAAACGCCATTTTTTGTGGGTCCAAACGATATTTTACGCCTAGAGCTCTTTTGGAGCTTCACGAAAAGTGGTTGGTGGCAGCATACGGCCTCACGGTCTTCCAGCTACGCATTTTGGAAGTTTCAGATAGAAATACAGAAAAAAATTAACAAAAAAAGGGGTGCAACACGAGGACTTCCCGGGAGGTCACCCATCCTAGTACTACTCTCGCCCACCACGCTTAGCTGCGGAGTTCTGATGGGATCCGGTGCATTAGTGCTGAAAACACTATGCATAGCACTTTCGATTCATTGATATTGTGTCCGCACCAGAAAAGCCTGGAAAAGTCCAAACGCCATTTTTTGGGGTCCAAACGATATTTTACGCCTAGAGCTCTTTGGAGCTTCACGAAAAGTGGTTGGTGGCAGCATACGGCCTCACGGTCTTCCAGCTACGCATTTTGGAAGTTTCAAATAGAAATACAGAAAAAAATTAACAAAAAAAGGGGTGCAACACGAGGACTTCCCGGGAGGTCACCCATCCTAGTACTACTCTCGCCCACGCACGCTTAACTGCGGAGTTCTGATGGGATCCGGTGCATTAGTGCTGGTATGATCGCACCAGTTTGTTTATGACGCCCAAACGCATATATGCCTTTCCGAGAGGATCTTGAACGTTTATTCGGCGGCGTAGGCCCCACTTGATGCTTAGGCCCGATCCGGAGTCCTAAGTGCCCTTATGTGAGAGGGAGGATGGATGCATCCAAAAAACACTATGCATAGCACTTTCGATTCATTGATATTGTGTCCGCACCAGAAACGGCCCGGAAAAGCGTCCAAACGCCATTTTTGGGGTCCAAACGATATTTTACGCCTAGAGCTCTTTTGGAGCTTCACGAAAAGTGGTTGGTGGCAGCATACGGCCTCACGGTCTTCCAGCTACGCATTTTGGAAGTTTCAGATAGAAATACAAAAAAAATTAACAAAAAAGGGGTGCAACACGAGGACTTCCCGGGAGGTCACCCATCCTAGTACTACTCTCGCCCAAGCCCGCTTAACTGCGGAGTTCTGATAGGATCCGGTGCATTAGTGCTGGTATGATCGCACCCGTTTGTTGATGACGCGCAAACGCATATATGCCTTTCCGAGAGGATCTTGAACGTTTATTCGGCGGCGTAGGCCCCACTTGATGCTTAGGCCCGATCCGGAGTCCTAAGTGACCCTTATGTGAGAGGGAGGATGGATGCATCCAAAAAACACTATGCATAGCACTTTCGATTCATTGATATTGTGTCCGCACCAAGAAAACGGCCCGGAAAAGCGTCCAAACGCCATTTTTTGGGGTCCAAACGATATTTAACGCCTAGAGCTCTTTTGGAGCTTCACGAAAAGTGGTTGGTGGCAGCATACGGCCTCACGGTCTTCCAGCTACGCATTTTGGAAGTTTCAGATAGAAATACAGAAAAAAATTAACAAAAAAAGGGGTGCAACACGAGGACTTCCCGGGAGGTCACCATCCTAGTACTACTCTCGCCCAAGCACGCTTAACTGCGGAGTTCTGATGGGATCCGGTGCATTAGTGCTGGTATGATCGCACCCATTTGTTGATGACGCGCAAACGCATATATGCCTTTCCGAGAGGATCTTGAACGTTTATTCGGCGGCGTAGGCCCCACTTGATGCTTAGGCCCGATCCGGAGTCCTAAGTGACCCTTATGTGAGAGGGAGGATGGATGCATCCAAAAAACACTATGCATAGCACTTTCGATTCATTGATTTTGTGTCCGCACCAGAAAACGGCCCGGAAAAGCGTCCAAACGCCATTTTTTGGGGTCCAAACGATATTTTACGCCTAGAGCTCTTTTGGAGCTTCACGAAAAGTAGTTGGTGGCAGCATACGGCCTCACGGTCTTCCAGCTACGCATTTTGGAAGTTTCAGATAGAAATACAGAAAATAATTAACAAAAAAAGGGGTGCAAGACGAGGACTTCCCGGGAGGTCACCCATCCTAGTACTACTCTCGCCCACGCACGCTTAGCTGCGGAGTTCTGATGGGATCCGGTGCATTAGTGCTGAAAACACTATGCATAGCACTTTCGATTCATTGATATTGTGTCCGCACCAGAAAACGGCCTGGAAAAATGTCCAAACGCCATTTTTTGGGGTCCAAACGATATTTTCGCCTAGAGCTCTTTTGGAGCTTCACGAAAAGTGGTTGGTGGCAGCATCACGGCCTCACGGTCTTCCAGCTACGCATTTTGGAAGTTTCAGATAGAAATACAGAAAAAAATTAACAAAAAAAGGGGTGCAACACGAGGACTTCCCGGGAGGTCACCCATCCTAGTACTACTCTCGCCCACGCACGCTTAACTGCGGAGTTCTGATGGGATCCGGTGCATTAGTGCTGGTATGATCGCACCAGTTTGTTTATGACGCGCAAACGCATATATGCCTTTCCGAGAGGATCTTGAACGTTTATTCGGCGGCGTAGGCCCCACTTGATGCTTAGGGCCGATCCGGAGTCCTAAGTGACCCTTATGTGAGAGGGAGGATGGATGCATCCAAAAAACACTATGCATAGCACTTTCGATTCATTGATTTTGTGTCCGCACCAGAAAACGGCCCGGAAAAGCGTCCAAACGCCATTTTTTGGGTCCAAACGATATTTTACGCCTAGAGCTCTTTTGGAGCTTCACGAAAAGTGGTTGGTGGCAGCATACGGCCTCACGGTCTTCCAGCTACGCATTTGGAAGTTTCAGATAGAAATACAGAAAAAAATTAACAAAAAAAGGGGTGCAACACGAGGACTTCCCGGGAGGTCACCCATCCTAGTACTACTCTCGCCCAAGCCCGCTTAACTGCGGAGTTCTGATAGGATCCGGTGCATTAGTGCTGGTATGATCGCACCCATTTGTTGATGACGCGCAAACGCATATATGCCTTTCCGAGAGGATCTTGAACGTTTATCGGCGGCGTAGGCCCCACTTGATGCTTAGGCCCGATCCGGAGTCCTAAGTGACCCTTATGTGAGAGGGAGGATGGATGCATCCAAAAAACACTATGCATAGCACTTTCGATTCATTGATATTGTGTCCGCACCAGAAAACGTCCCGGAAAAGCGTCCAACGCCATTTTTTGGGGTCCAAACGATATTTTACGCCTAGAGCTCTTTTGGAGTTCACGAAAAGTGGTTGGTGGCAGCATACGGCCTCACGGTCTTCCAGCTACGCATTTTGGAAGTTTCAGATAGAAATACACAAAAAAATTAACAAAAAAAGGGGTGCAACACGAGGACTTCCCGGGAGGTCACCTATCCTAGTACTACTCTCGCCCAAGCCCGCTTAACTGCGGAGTTCTGATAGGATCCGGTGCATTAGTGCTGGTATGATCGCACCCATTTGTTGATGACGCGCAAACGCATATATGCCTTTCCGAGAGGATCTTGAACGTTTATTCGGCGGCGTAGGCCCCACTTGATCCTTAGGCCCGATCCGGAGTCCTAAGTGACCCTTATGTGAGAGGGAGGATGGATGCATCCAAAAAACACTATGCATAGCACTTTCGATTCATTGATTTTGTGTCCGCACCAGAAAACGGCCGGAAAAGCGTCCAAACGCCATTTTTTGGTGTCCAAACGATATTTTACGCCTAGAGCTCTTTTGGAGCTTCACGAAAAGTGGTTGGTGGCAGCATACGGCCTCACGGTCTTCCAGCTACGCATTTTGAAGTTTCAGATAGAAATACAGAAAATAATTAACAAAAAAAGGGGTGCAAGACGAGGACTTCCCGGGAGGTCACCCATCCTAGTACTACTCTCGCCCACGCACGCTTAGCTGCGGAGTTCTGATGGGATCCGGTGCATTAGTGCTGAAAACACTATGCATAGCACTTTTGATTCATTGATATTGTGTCCGCACCAGAAAACGGCCTGGAAAAATGTCCAAACGCCATTTTTTGGGGTCCAAACGATATTTTACGCCTAGAGCTCTTTTGGAGCTTCACGAAAAGTGGTTGGTGGCAGCATACGGCCTCACGGTCTTCCAGCTACGCATTTTGGAAGTTTCAGATAGAAATACAGAAAAAAATTAACAAAAAAAGGGGTGCAACACGAGGACTTCCCGGGAGGTCACCCATCCTAGTACTACTCTCGCCCAAGCACGCTTAACTGCGGAGTTCTGATGGGATCCGGTGCATTAGTGCTGGTATGATCGCACCCAGTTTGTTTATGACGCGCAAACGCATATATGCCTTTCCGAGAGGATCTTGAACGTTTATTCGGCGGCGTAGGCCCCACTTGATGCTTAGGCCCGATCCGGAGTCCTAAGTGACCCTTATGTGAGAGGGAGGATGGATGCATCCAAAAAACACTATGCATAGCACTTTCGATTCATTGATTTTGTGTCCGCACCAGAAAACGGCCCGGAAAAGCGTCCAAACGCCATTTTTTGGGGTCCAAACGATATTTTACGCCTAGAGCTCTTTTGGAGCTTCACGAAAAGTGGTTGGTGGCAGCATACGGCCTCACGGTCTTCCAGCTACGCATTTTGGAAGTTTCAGATAGAAATACAGAAAAAAATTAACAAAAAAAGGGGTGCAACACGAGGACTTCCCGGGAGGTCACCCATCCTAGTACTACTCTCGCCCAAGCACGCTTAACTGCGGAGTTCTGATGGGATCCGGTGCATTAGTGCTGGTATGATCGCACCCGTTTGTTTATGACGCGCAAACGCATATATGCCTTTCCGAGAGGATCTTGAACGTTTATTCGGCGGCGTAGGCCCCACTTGATGCTTAGGCCCGATCCGGAGTCCTAAGTGACCCTTATGTGAGAGGGAGGATGGATGCATCCAAAAAACACTATGCATAGCACTTTCGATTCATTGATTTTGTGTCCGCACCAGAAAACGGCCCGGAAAAGCGTCCAAACGCCATTTTTTGGGGTCCAAACGATATTTTACGCCTAGAGCTCTTTTGGAGCTTCACGAAAAGTGGTTGGTGGCAGCATACGGCCTCACGGTCTTCCAGCTACGCATTTTGGAAGTTTCAGATAGAAATACAGAAAAAAATTAACAAAAAAAGGGGTGCAACACGAGGACTTCCCGGGAGGTCACCCATCCTAGTACTACTCTCGCCCAAGCACGCTTAACTGCGGAGTTCTGATGGGATCCGGTGCATTAGTGCTGGTATGATCGCACCCGTTTGTTTATGACGCGCAAACGCATATATGCCTTTCCGAGAGGATCTTGAACGTTTATTCGGCGGCGTAGGCCCCACTTGATGCTTAGGCCCGATCCGGAGTCCTAAGTGACCCTTATGTGAGAGGGAGGATGGATGCATCCAAAAAACACTATGCATAGCACTTTCGATTCATTGATTTTGTGTCCGCACCAGAAAACGGCCCGGAAAAGCGTCCAAACGCCATTTTTTGGGGTCCAAACGATATTTTACGCCTAGAGCTCTTTTGGAGCTTCACGAAAAGTGGTTGGTGGCAGCATACGGCCTCACGGTCTTCCAGCTACGCATTTTGGAAGTTTCAGATAGAAATACAGAAAAAAATTAACAAAAAAAGGGGTGCAACACGAGGACTTCCCGGGAGGTCACCCATCCTAGTACTACTCTCGCCCAAGCACGCTTAACTGCGGAGTTCTGATGGGATCCGGTGCATTAGTGCTGGTATGATCGCACCCAGTTTGTTTATGACGCGCAAACGCATATATGCCTTTCCGAGAGGATCTTGAACGTTTATTCGGCGGCGTAGGCCCCACTTGATGCTTAGGCCCGATCCGGAGTCCTAAGTGACCCTTATGTGAGAGGGAGGATGGATGCATCCAAAAAACACTATGCATAGCACTTTCGATTCATTGATATTGTGTCCGCACCAGAAAACGGCCCGGAAAAGCGTCCAAACGCCATTTTTTGGGGTCCAAACGATATTTTACGCCTAGAGCTCTTTTGGAGCTTCACGAAAAGTGGTTGGTGGCAGCATACGGCCTCACGGTCTTCCAGCTACGCATTTTGGAAGTTTCAGATAGAAATACAGAAAAAAATTAACAAAAAAAGGGGTGCAACACGAGGACTTCCCGGGAGGTCACCCATCCTAGTACTACTCTCGCCCAAGCACGCTTACTGCGGAGTTCTGATGGGATCCGGTGCATTAGTGCTGGTATGATCGCACCAGTTTGTTTATGACGCGCAAACGCATATATGCCTTTCCGAGAGGATCTTGAACGTTTATTCGGCGGCGTAGGCCCCACTTGATGCTTAGGCCCGATCCGGAGTCCTAAGTGACCCTTATGTGAGAGGGAGGATGGATGCATCCAAAAAACACTATGCATAGCACTTTCGATTCATTGATATTGTGTCCGCACCAGAAAACGGCCCGGAAAAGCGTCCAAACGCCATTTTTTGGGGTCCAAACGATATTTTACGCCTAGAGCTCTTTTGGAGCTTCACGAAAAGTGGTTGGTGGCAGCATACGGCCTCACGGTCTTCCAGCTACGCATTTTGGAAGTTTCAGATAGAAATACAGAAAAAAATTAACAAAAAAAGGGGTGCAACACGAGGACTTCCCGGGAGGTCACCCATCCTAGTACTACTCTCGCCCAAGCACGCTTACTGCGGAGTTCTGATGGGATCCGGTGCATTAGTGCTGGTATGATCGCACCCGTTTGTTTATGACGCGCAAACGCATATATGCCTTTCCGAGAGGATCTTGAACGTTTATTCGGCGGCGTAGGCCCCACTTGATGCTTAGGCCCGATCCGGAGTCCTAAGTGACCCTTATGTGAGAGGGAGGATGGATGCATCCAAAAAACACTATGCATAGCACTTTCGATTCATTGATATTGTGTCCGCACCAGAAAACGGCCCGGAAAAGCGTCCAAACGCCATTTTTTGGGGTCCAAACGATATTTTACGCCTAGAGCTCTTTTGGAGCTTCACGAAAAGTGGTTGGTGGCAGCATACGGCCTCACGGTCTTCCAGCTACGCATTTTGGAAGTTTCAGATAGAAATACAGAAAAAAATTAACAAAAAAAGGGGTGCAACACGAGGACTTCCCGGGAGGTCACCCATCCTAGTACTACTCTCGCCCAAGCACGCTTAACTGCGGAGTTCTGATGGGATCCGGTGCATTAGTGCTGGTATGATCGCACCAGTTTGTTTATGACGCGCAAACGCATATATGCCTTTCCGAGAGGATCTTGAACGTTTATTCGGCGGCGTAGGCCCCACTTGATGCTTAGGCCCGATCCGGAGTCCTAAGTGACCCTTATGTGAGAGGGAGGATGGATGCATCCAAAAAACACTATGCATAGCACTTTCGATTCATTGATTTTGTGTCCGCACCAGAAAACGGCCCGGAAAAGCGTCCAAACGCCATTTTTTGGGGTCCAAACGATATTTTACGCCTAGAGCTCTTTTGGAGCTTCACGAAAAGTGGTTGGTGGCAGCATACGGCCTCACGGTCTTCCAGCTACGCATTTTGGAAGTTTCAGATAGAAATACAGAAAAAAATTAACAAAAAAAGGGGTGCAACACGAGGACTTCCCGGGAGGTCACCCATCCTAGTACTACTCTCGCCCAAGCATATCCGCTTGGCAGCATCCAAAGTATTGCATAGTAGCATGGCAATCGTCATTGGACCGACTCCTCCAGGTACAGGAGTAATAGCCGAAGCAACACCTAAGGCTTCCTCGTAACATACGTCCCCAACAAGACGGTAACCATGCTCACTGCTACTATCCTGCCATTAACAACAAAACAATCCCAAGTCCTCTCTTTATTTAGGCTCTAACCTTTTAATCAGTTTAGCAATACTTTATATCAGTTTCTGTTTCTCTCTTTACCTCAACAGGACATGTTCCGACATCAATGACAACAGCTCCAGGCTTCAGCCAACTTCCACGGACCAGGTTAGGTATACCAGCAGCTGCAACCACAATATCAGCCTCCCTAGTAATCTGCTCTGGATCCTTTGAAAAAGCATGCACCGTGCTTACTGTAGCATCATACCTCTATTCAACAATGTCAGTAAAAAGACATTACAAACCAAAATGCTTACTCTTGCACTATCTACAAAAAAGACTAATACCTGCAAGAGTAAAGACATTGGCAGTCCAACGATGTTGCTTCGTCCAATCACCACAGCGTTTTTTCCGGCTATTTCAACGCCTGATCTGATCAACAACTCTACACAGCCCTTAGGTGTGCAAGATACGAATAGTGGCTCCCTACCTCTCATTGCGAGGTTCCCCATATTTAATGGATGAAACCCATCAACATCTTTCTCCAACCTCACCATATTCAAGATCTTTGCTTCATCAAGATGCTGCACACCATAAATTTCCAAGGAAACTTGTTATGCAAAGAGTACATGTTCAAGCGTGCACTATTAAGTACTTCTACAAATAAGTACTAGATCAAAAGCAAACATAGAAACTTGACCTCTTAAGATAGAGCTAATTTTTTTAAGTCAACAGCATTAACACACCTCATCACAATGTCATGATTCTGTGGCACACAAAAATGTGAAATTTACCTGAGGCAAAGGAAGTTGCACAAGAACCCCGTGAACAGAGGTGTCTTCATTGAATTTTGCCAACACACTCATAATTTCCCCTTCGGTACAATCCTCTGGCAATTCAGCTAAAACAGATTTAATACCAGTTTCTTCACAAGCAAGAATCTTGTTCCTGACATAAGTTTGCGAGTCTTTTTGTTGGCCGACCAAAACAACCGCAAGGCCGGGGACTTTTCCGATATCATTTTTCATCTTCCTCACTTCATCACTAATCTTTGTTCTGATTTCCTCGGAGATAACTTTACCATCTATCACCACAGTCTTCTGTTCACTCTCTGCGAAAAGGACATAAATATAGATAAGAGAAGTACAGGTACAACTAAGACTGCAGACGTCAACTCAGACAATCAGAGAATTTTCTTGTGATCATATTTGAATGAGAAGATAACAAAACCATGTAAATGCAATAAATAGTTACAATAGTCTTGAGAAGGAATTACCAAAAGAAACAGGAGGTGGATGATCAGAGTAAGGAGTCCAATTTTCAGGCAAGTCAAGAGAGACAAGAGGAGGAGACACTAAAATTGAGCTGAGGCAATGCACTTCCCTTGTGCTCAAATGAATAGCCTTATTTTGCGCCGAG
>CACVBM020001701.1:0-23628 GCA_902728155.2 Microthlaspi erraticum | reverse complement strand
TATTTAAAGTAACGAGACCAATTATGAAATTCAAAAACTAAGGTTAGTGAGTTAGTGGCCGGAACCGATATGAAAACAAAATCCAAAATATTTATCGCCGTTCTTTGCTAGATTTCTCCGATCTCAAATATTGCTTTTAAATTGTTACCAAAACAATCGATTTCTGGTTGATCCATTTTTAGATGGGCCACTAAAAAGCCCATATTAATTATAATTTGAAAAATACATCCGTTGGAAAAAATTACTTTTTTTATCAAAACGGAAGAAAATAGATAAAAGCATGATCGATCAGTTTCTCGTAAAACCTTGGCTCTCCCAAATTCCCTTTTCTTCTAACTCTTTCTGTGCTTTGTCGCGCGATCAATTCTTCTCTCCCGAATTCGCTTTTCTTCTCTCTTTCTTGGATTTCTCGCGATCAATTCTCCGACGAATACGAATTACACAACGGAAAATATCGATTTCAGTCTTAGATCGGTAAGGTTTTTTTAATTTCTGTAGATGGCGAATTGAATTTTATGATTCTAGGGTTTTAGATTTCTTGATTTGATTCCAGATGAAAACCGATGCCATCGGTTGGGTTTATTCATCTTCCCCTTCGCGATTGTGTTTTAGGGTTTTTAAAGATTCCAAATTGCTCTCAATTAACTGATCTTCTGTAGTGATCATGAATCTCCATGGTGTGTGAGAGATCTCCTTGTTTCACCAGAGATATTAATAAGTTTCTTCTTAATCAACAGAGATGCAAACAATGGCGCATAAAGCTGAAGCCTTGCAGCTGTTAAGGCGGTTACAGGAGACGGCTTGTGCTAGAAATTTGCAGGTTTGATACAAATTCTTTTGGTCTTTGATAAGTTTGTGATGTATCCTTTCGGTAAATTCCTGTGGTTTTTAGATGAACGGAGAAGACTGGATTCCACTTGTCAAGAGCATATGTTGAATCTGTTGAAAAATGCTTTGAAACAAGATTTCTTATTCTTCTTCTTCTTGCTATTGCAGAGTCTGATTACTTTCATGGAATATGTGTATATTCAATTGTCATCAGCTCTTTTAGCCAACTTATTTGGCTGTTTCCATATGTGCAGAGTAAGGAATCTGCTTAGCATACTCCGATCACATGCCTACTTGGATGGAGTTTCAGCTTGCAGAAAGGAAGCTAAATCAGTGGTTTGCAATAAAACCATATGATCAGTTCTCACCGGTTACATGAAGAGCAGAAAACAGGTTAGCTCTTTTACTGGTTTTGTGTTCTTTTTATAAAACTCAAAAGCCTTTTCGCTTTGGTTATGCTTTAATCAAGATTTGCAAAGCCTTTTTACGCTTTGGTTGTGGTTTTATCAAAGTTCGAAACCCAAAAGATCACTGGCAGACACTAGTCTATAGTGTTTTGTCAGATTCTTGTGTGGGGACAGTGTCCCGATCGATTGGTTGGTAGTGCATGCGCAAGGGATATTAAGGAATGGAAAATAAAACTATGGCTTGGTTGGTAGTGCATGTCTAAACAAAGGAAAGTCAGAGGATGGAATATAAAAGACACGGCTTGAAAGTCTTTTAGAGAAAGACTATGGGTTTTGTTGCGTGGGATGGAAAAAAACAATGGTCTTAAAGTCTTTAGACTTGTTGGAAAGGAAACATGACCGATGGCTTAGAGAGTCTAAGGACTATAAAATGGTGAAACCGTTACTTACCTACCCACGGCCTGAGAAAAGTAGTGAATCTGTTACTTTACCCACAAAGTCTTTAGGCAAAAGACTTAACGGATTCACTACTTTAGTATAATACTACCCACGGCTTATCAAAAGTCTTAAGGACTATAAACAGTCAGATTCTTGTTTGAAGACAATGACCCGTTTAGTTGGTTGGTAGTGCATGCTTAAATGTCTTTAGCGAAAGACTGAGTTGGTTTGTACGTACCCAAGGCTTGAGAAAAGTAGTGAATCCGTTAGTACCCTCGGCTTAGAAAAGTCTTTAGACAAAGACTTAACGGATTCACTACTTTACTACTACCCACGGCTTATAAAAAGTCTCAAGACTTGGATGGTGAAAGAGACTAACGGATTAAAAAAGTCTTTAAGAAAGAGTCTTAAGGCAAAGACCTTTACATGAAAAGGGATTCTTTGCTTTACTTGTACCCACGGCTAAGAAAAAAGTCTAAAGGCAAAGACCCTTTACTTCTACCCACGGCTTAAGAAAAGGCAAGACACACACACGGCTTATAAAAGTTATAAGACAAAGACAATGTCTATAACAGATTCCTTACCTACGAATGGTTTTTCCATTTGTTGGGTTGATAAGTCTAGAGATATAGACTATAAACCAAAAAGGTAAGTCTTAAGCATGACCACAAGGCTTACATAAGTCTTAAAAACAGAGACTATAAACACAAGGCAAAAGCCATCAGACAAAGAACGATCAAAGGCTGGAAATTTCTCAAAGACAGACTATGGGTAGAGATTCTCGATTAGTTGGATGGAAGAAATGACCCAATGCTTAAAGAAGTCTTAAGCTAGTACCCACGGCTAAGAGAAAGTAGTGAATCTGCTGCCTTACTTGTACCCACGGCTTGAAAAATGTTTTAAGACAAAGACAAATGTCTAAAACAGGATTTATACTTACCCACGGCTTAAGTCTTTAGAAAAAGACTGGATCAGTTTTTTGATGTGTTGATCCATCAGTCTAGAGACATAGACTAAGACTATGAACGGAAAAAGTAAGTCTGAAATATGACCACAAGGCTTACATAAGTCTTAAAAACAGAGACTATAAACACAAGGAAACAGCCATTAGACAACTAACGATCAATGGCTGGAAAGTTTGTAAAGACAGAGACTATGGGCAGAGTCTCGATTGGTTGGATGGAAAAAATGACCCAATGCTTAAAGAAGTCTTAATCTAGTACCCACGGCTTGAAAAAAGTCTTTAGAAAAAGACAGGGTCGGTTTTTGGATTTGCTGGATCCATCAGTCTAGACATAGACTATGAACCAAAACAGATTCCTTAAACAAGGCTGAAAAACAGAGACTATGACCCGTAAACTTGTTCTTGAATATGAACACAAGGCTTAAAAGAGGAAAGCCATTAGACAACAAACGATCAAAGGCTGGAAATTTTTCGAAAAGACAGACTATGGGAAGAGATTCTCGATGGCAAAATGAACAAATGCTTAAAGAAGTCTTAAGCATGGCTTTTACAAGTCTTAAGGCAAAGAACTGAAAAGGATTCTTTGCTTTACTATTACCCACGGCTTAGAAAGAGTCTTAGGGAAAAGACTGTGAACTAAGAAAAGGTCTTTAGGATAAAGACTTGGAGAATGTTTCTTAGTATACCCACGGCTTAAAAAGAGTAATAGTCTTAAGACAAAGACTTGGAAAAGATTACTCACTTTACCCACGGCTTACGAAAGAGTTAAGACAAAGACTTGGAAAATGAGTCTTAGTAACCCACGGCTTAAAAAGAGTAATAGTCTTAAGACAAAGACTTGGAATTGATTACTCACTTTACCCACGGCTTACAAAAGAGTTAAGACAAAGACTTGGAGAACGAGTCTTAGTAACCCACGGCTTAAAAAGAGTAATAGTCTTAAGACAAAGACTTGGAAAAGATTACTCAGTTTACCCACGGCTTAAAACAGAGTTAAGACAAAGATCATGTATAAAACCGGATTCATGATCTGTGCCTTGAAAGTGACAAGGTAAGTATGAGGTGTTTTACTTGAAGTAGAGACTAACTATTTTTAATTCTGATTTTTTCAGGTATATGCTACAGAAAGTGTTCATATTCGCATGGACTTCTCTGCTTTTTTTCAGACATAATGACTTCGCAGGTATGCACTTTTCTATATTTTTCTGTATTTAGTTGATATTATTAAATATGAAAATCACAAATTAAGTTAAGTTTATGTATATATAGGTAAAGTTAGAAAGAATGATCTAAGTGCCATTTTAGTTTCTCTTTAATATATAGGTGCTCATAATTCTAAAGGACTTATCTGCTCTTAAGACAGAGAGACTTCACAGGTATGAGCTTTCTAGATTTTTCTGTATTAAATTGATATTAGTAAATATGAAAATCACAAACTAAGTTAAGTTATGTACGTCTACGTAGTTAACAATACTGGTCTTAAGTGTCATTTTAAGTATTTCCTTAATATACAGTTGTGTAGATAATGCATGCTACTATCCTTTATCTAGTATTTATCAGATTCTAGAGACTCAATTCATTGATGAAAAGGTAGATTT
Source organism: Microthlaspi erraticum (assembly GCA_902728155.2). Classification (NCBI taxonomy): domain Eukaryota; kingdom Viridiplantae; phylum Streptophyta; class Magnoliopsida; order Brassicales; family Brassicaceae; genus Microthlaspi; species Microthlaspi erraticum. The sequence continues at coordinate 19,393 of CACVBM020001701.1, read as the reverse complement.
TATTTTTGGTATTAGAACATTTGATAATGCATGCGAGTATTGAGTAACCATTGTCTTGATTTTATGCTTGAATTGGTGCTTGTATGTGAGTATTGAGTACCCATTGTCTTGATTTTTGATATTTTATTTCCTACCATATCCATTTGATAAAATGGTACAAAAATTTCTTGCTTATTTGAACGTTACAATATTGTGTGTTTACAGTTTCAGTAATCTCTGTCTTGAATAGAAAATTAATTATATCTTTGTTTTGGTGCTTGTGAGTATCATAAGGTCTCTCATTTTGCGAAATAGATTTATCTTGGAGTAGTCTTCATGTAGATTACTTTAAACGTATTTGAGACTGATGCCATATTATAATGTTAGTTTCCTTGAATCTCAAATGTATATGTTTTGCATTGGTGATCATTCTAATCATGCGAAATGGCATCCTCGCAACATTTCTTGTTCATTGTTTGTTTATGATGGACAATTGGAATATTGATGTTAGTTTTTGTTGTGTTTGGGATTATAAAATCTGTTTAGCTAATACATTTCTTGCATTTTGGTTGATTGTTTGACTGTCTATTGTTCATTCTTTGTTAAGACTGACAGTGATCTTTGTTTCTGGTACTAGTCTGACTTTTGCTTCTTGCCTTCTTGATTATTGGAATAGTCACACTATGGTAAATTGATTGACTTGTCTTGGAAATATATGTATTCTTGTATGTTTATCTTACGTTATACCTAATTAAGGGTCCATTTTGGTCTGTGATCGTTTTGCATTATGCTCTGCAATTATTTAGAATGTGTACGTAATTGATCTCTCTTGAATCCCTTTTCATGTTTCTTTTTGTTTTAGTAACAGTTTTCGTAAGTCAAAATCTAGCAATTTGCAGCATCCGAATACGAGTTTTATCATCCTCCTTGTATGCATGTAGTATAGATGCTCTGATTTTCTCTGTTGTTTAGGTTAATATTTTGTGAATCGAAGTTTCTGTAACAGTTGTTAGACTAGCAAGTTTTTTACAAGATCTAGTTTTCTGTTACTTTTTGAAATTTCTCTGCAATAACATAGTTTATGTGATAACTGAAACTTTAGTTATCTTTTGCTCTGACTTTCTCTGCTATTACATAGTTATTGAACATAGTTTTCGAAATAATTGAAACTTTGGTGTCGAAATCAGTTTTGTTCCCAACCTTTGAACAATTTTTATTTATGTTCATATAATATTTGTAGTATTATTTGATATCTTTGTTTGATATCTTTTATATTCTACGGGCTGTCTTTTCTACAAATTTGTTCTTTGAATAATTATGTTGAATGTTTTTGTAAATAGTTATGTTCATTTGTGTCTTTATTGAATTACAGATTATTAATTAAATGTATGCTTACTTCACTTTCTGCTAATTTTAATATGATCTTTGTATCTTTCCTCTGCTTGTAGCTACAGTTTCTTGTTCTTCTTTGTCATATATCCAAAAGATAGAAACATAAGAGTAAATCATATTTTAATCATTCAATCTCACGTTTTTTAATGCTTAATGCTGCGTAGGCATGAATTCCTAATTGTTCATAGGTTGCTTGTATGTTTTGACAACTTTTCTATACTTTTTCGGTCATCTTTGACATGTATATGGTATACCCATAATTCAATTGAGAGATTAGCTTTAAAGTAATCAGACCACAATATTAGAGTGGACAATTATAGTAATTAGATTAGCTTTGTTTGTCCTAATAATGAGTAGAAGTCTACTTAAGTTTACTCCCTTATTATTTACACCAGAAGATGATGTACGATGAACAGAAGTCAGCTTTTTCTTCTTTATATTCAGAGTTTTTAGTCGTACACCGTGATATATTTGATATGTTAGTTTTGATTGCTTGAGAAAATTATTAGCTGATTGATTTGATCTACCTAGGGTGCACATATTCTTTGTTTTTGGTCACAAATGATGTAACCATCCCCATGAAGAACCAACCTTGATTAATCATATCTTTTTCCTAAAAGATAATTAACATGTAGGTGCCTAGGTGGCTATCACAGTTCGTATGATCTTGTTTGTATAACAATTAATATGTTTATAACGTTTTGTTTTCTTGATATCTAAGTGATTTGTCTTACATTTGCATGTTGATTGGGGTTTCTCGGCAACTTTCAGTTTTTCCCGCCCTTGCTTTTTTTCTTGTTCTTCCTCTGTACTCATCATCAGTGCATTTGACTTTAATCACGGTGTTTTTCCTAACGTGGCTCCCAAATTTCAAACTGATTCTCTTCTTTGTCGGTAAAGGTCATGTAGATATTTATGTTTAATGTATGTTAGACTCATGCATGTTGTGATCGTAATTTCCTTGAAACTCCAACGTATATGTTTTGCATTATGCCCTAACTCTTTGGTGATCATTCTACTCATGCGAAATGACATCCTCGCATTCTAACATTTGCATCAAACACGGATGATTAATGGACAAGAAAATAACATTTGTTGATGGTTGTTTGTTTGACAATATGTTAGTTTCTGTAGTGTTTTAAATTACATGATTTGTCTGGTGAACAGATTACTTGCATTTCGGTTGAATATATGGTCTACCAATTGTTCATTCTTTGTTCAAACCGGTTGTGATATTTGCTTCTGGTACGGATCTGATGATATAGCCTTTCTTGAAAATATATTTATTCTTGTATGTTTATCTTAAATTAAATGTCCATCATTTTCTATGATTGTTTTGCAATATGCTCCAGTGACTTAATGATCATTCAAAACTTGGGAAATGACATCCTCGTATACTTTGATGATGATTATTGTGTTATTTTTATAAAATTGTACTTGATGACTTTAGTTTTTATCCCTTGTCCTCTTAATGAGTTAGAGTTAGATGGCGTTTGAAAAGTTATTGAATTACAGTTCTGGTGCATTTATTTAGAATGTGTAGTTAATCTTTTTTATTTCCCTAAAATGCATGCTTTTGTTTTGATAACTTTTTAAAAAAGATTAATACATTTGCATTAGCTGAATCCCAATTTTATCATCGTCATTGTACACGTATTTTATTTTACTTGCTACCAAGGAGAATCTAATCTTGGATTCCTCGGTTACTTTCTGTTTGGCCCCGTTCTTGTTGTTTTGTTTCTTCTTCTTCCTCCTAGCTCGTCTATCTCGTTCTTTCTCAAATAGGTTTAGATAGATAAATGTTAATCTCTAACAAATGGTGCCATTATTAATATGCTTAATTCTCTTAGCTTGAAACCATGTCTGTTTTGCAGCTAATTTTTTCCGGTAAATGTTTTGGTTTACTTACTCAAGATTCATTCTAGGTTCTTAGTGTTGTCTTTAGAAAAAATTCACCCAAAGACTGATGTTTGTTTAACCAACATTTTTTTTTTGGTAAAATTAACCAACATATTTATATTAGACAGTTAATAGTTTATAGTTGTAAAGAGTTGATTGTTTGTTTAATACGGACAATTTGAATATCGATGTTAGTTTATTGTTGTGTTTTAGATTAAGATCTGTTTGGGGTACGTTTCTTACATTTTTGGTTGGTTGGTTGTTTGTCTGCTTATTGTTCATTATTTTTATTTTTATTTTGTAACCAGATTTTTGTTCTTTTTTTGTTACAAGTGACAGTGATCTTTGCTTTTTTTTTTTTTGTCGTCTACATTTTTCATTAATTTGCAAATGTAAAATCAGTGTTTACAAATGGTTGTAAAAAGGAAGGACAAATATGAAAAATATACCAAGGTAATAGCTTTTTTTGCCAAGACGTCGGCACATTTATTTGCTTCTCGAGTTCGATGACTGAATTTAATATGTTGGAACATATGAGTCCTTTGATTCTCGAGACTTAGTGTTGCAACTTTAGATTTATCGTTTTACCTAGGAGTATCTGATTGATTAACTGATTATCTCCTTCAAATTCCATTGGAGTATATCCCATCGACCATGCTGATTGACTGATTGTAATGCCCAGATGAGAGCCGCAAACTCTGCTTCTTCAGCCGAATGTCGTCCTTGGAATTTTCCCATTCCACTATTCATGTGTATACCATTGTGGTTCCTGATGATCCAAACAGTGATCTTTGCTTCTGGTGCGCAAAGATCTTTGTGTGTGAATAGATGCGAATTTTGATAAATGGTTTTTTCAAAGGTCAAACGTAAGTGTTAACAAAAACAATACAGTATAGTACAACTTTTCAATGGTTTTTTTTGTTTTTATTATCTTTATAAGTAATGACAGAGTAAACAATTTGTTGACTTAGTGAGGTACAATGTGATCAGTTAGTTTAACAGATCACATCATTAATAACAAGGAACCAATACAGTTCAGCTGACGTCTACTTTTAAAACACTTTGGTTGTATTGGAGCAAGAAAAACGTCGGTAACGACTCGCGACCAATAATGTTGTGTGTTTTCGAAGATAAATTGTTTTCGTTCTCTCTTTTTTTGTTCTTTTTCAAACTGAGAAATCTTTTATTTGCAATAAGTTTTCACGTTGCTGGGATGACAAAAGAGTATCCGATCAAATTCGTTAGTATTAATTTTTTTATTTTTTTTAAATCTCAAAAAAACTAGTAGTTCGTAAAAACCACAAGCTAAATTTCAGTGATTTTATTGATTGTATCTTTGAAAATATCTGGTTTGGTATTTTTCAAAATGGAGATAGCAAGATCTGACTAATATGTTAAATAATGACATAAATCTTTTTAAAATAATTCTCTTCCGGATTAAACAATTAATCATGGACTTTTATTTTTTATTTTTGTGTGGCTCATAAAATATTATCTCAAAATAAAAATCACACGTTTATGTGACTCAAATTATCAGATTTCATAAGATAAATTATCCATAAAAAAAATAACATGACAAGAAAATCATGCCTAGATAATATTTAAACAAGAATAAATAAAACCACTAAATGCTTGTTTCAATTCATTTTACTTGTGAAACCTGTTATAAAAAAAAAACACCCCCATTTTACTCTGGCCAAAAACATAAATCATTGCTATATTTCTAAAATATAATATTTATTGTCATTTAGTGCTATTCCTTTTCTAATTTTGTAAATAAATCCATAGTAAAATTATTAATATTTTTTAATAAAGATTATATCAAAAATAAAATGTAGACAATTGGCACGAGAATACGAACACACAAGTGGGAACGTAACGACTTCATAAAAATTAAAAACCATAACCATGTCCACACGTCAATCTCATGTCCTGGTTCAGAAATTTAAGAAGAAAACAATAAAAGAATCTCGTAAATATACATACACTCCTCATAGAGGTATATACCATAAAACTCCCAGATTCGCTTGATGTAACTACATTTAAGTATGACACAAAACTAGGAAAGAGATTTCTCTGTTCACATTCCACTGATCTGTTCACATTCCTCTGATTCTGTTTCCCTTTATAAATACTCACCCATAACCATCTCAATCCTATAACTTCAAATCTCCAAAACCACAATCTTCTAAGACATCAAAGCATTCTCATTTGAAGATGAAGATCTTTCAAGCATCACTGTGTCTGCTCAGTCTTCTCCTAATCTTGCCTTCCCTCTTCGCCGCTTCTTCTTCCTCTGAAGATTTCGATTTCTTCTACTTCGTCCAACAAGTAATTAAACCATTACTTATCATCAACATGTAACAATTATTTTTTAAACATTTTTTTCTGATATTGTTTTTTATGTATGGTTTTAAAAGTGGCCAGGATCATACTGTGACACACAGAAGAGTTGTTGCTATCCAACTTCAGGCAAACCAGCTGCTGATTTCGGAATCCATGGTCTCTGGCCTAACTACAAAGATGGCACTTATCCATCTAACTGTGACCAAACTAAACCATTCGATAGCTCAACGGTAACAACATGCACATTTCTGTTTCTCCGGTTAAAATCGGTTTTAATCTCCAAAATGGTAATTCGTGAAATATACCAATTGGTTTGGTTTGGTTTGTTTGGTACAGATATCGGATTTGATCAGCTCCATGAAGAAGAGCTGGCCGACGCTGGCTTGCCCGAGCGGCTCAGGTGAGGCGTTTTGGGAGCACGAATGGGAGAAGCACGGTACTTGCTCCGAATCGGTTATCGACCAGCACCAGTATTTCCAAACCGCTCTTGCCCTTAAGCAGAAAACCAATCTTCTTGGTGCACTCACCAAAGCCGGTACGCTTTGGTTCTTATTTACCGGTTTGGTTTATCCCGTTTTTGAATCTCTTGGTCTAATTACTTGTTTATGTTTATGTTATAGGGATTAACCCGGATGGAAAGTCGTACACTTTGGAGAGCATAAGAGATTCGATCAAAGAGTCAACGGGTTTCACTCCTTGGATCGAGTGTAACAGAGGTGGATCTGGCAATAGCCAATTGTACCAAGTCTACCAATGTGTTGACCGGTCCGGTTCCGGTTTAATCGAGTGTCCAGTTTTCCCTCATGGAAAATGTGGAGCCGAGATCGAATTCCCTTCTTTTTAAATTCCGGTGTCGAACTTGTAGTTTCACAATCTATTAAACCGAATTGAACTTTTGTTACTGGAGATCGGATATGGTATTGTAATAAAATTTGTTATTCGATAAAAGTACTTAAACTCACTAAGTATATTCCAAAGTAACTTTTATAAAGATTTTTATGAGTATTATCTAAAAATCTTTAGCAAACATTTTAAACCGAAATATGTGGATAAATTCAAATCTCCAACCTAAACAACCTATAAATCCCTCAGATTTTATTCCATTTTCTTCAAAAAGCTTAGTTTCATTACTTTTCTCCTTAATCTCTCATCAATAAAATCATAGTTCTTATTAGTTTCTTAACTTTTAAAGAGTTTGCTGCGATGTCTTCCGAAAGAGATTTTTCCTCTATTGAAGACAATGACTCACGTGAATTACACATGGATTTTCAACGTCTTAGGATGAATCATGCGCTTATTTCGTTGATAACACCAATGACTATACCGAACTTGCAAATGTCGAGCACGCCTACGACACCAGAGGCTGTGTCGAGGCCTACACCAACATCAGTGCCGTCGCGTCGTTCCGTTTATAGTGTGTACGGGAGGCCGCCGGCGTCGAGATGGTCCGTGGAGACTTTGCCACGTGTAGAGATGGCAGAGAAGGAAGCAGCTTGTGTGATATGTATGGAGGAATGGCAAAAAGGTGACGAGGCTGCGGAGTTGCCATGTAAACACAATTATCACTTCGAGTGCGTGAAGAAGTGGTTGAAGATTCACGCTACTTGTCCTCAGTGTAGATACGAGATGCCTCTTGAAGGTGAAGACCAAGACCAAATGCTGAAAAACGTTGATGACGACGATGATGATGATGATGATGATGATGATGATGATGATGAAGACTCTAGTGATTATTCTGATTCTGACTCGGACGACTGACAACGACACAGATTTTTTTGATTTTTGAATCGTTTTTTTTTGGGTTTTTTTCTTTGTTTTTTTTAGGATTGTTCTTGCTGCAAATTGTCAATTTAGCAGGCAATAAACCTCTTCCTCAAGTAACCTTTGTAACGAATCTATTGCATTTTGAATTCAAGTGCAGACACCTTCAAGCAATCTCTTCATTTGTGTTCTTACTTACACATTACATGATCCATTGAACCTAATCTTTGAATAAAAACTATGTACATGCTCATGTTAAGCAACTTTTCTCATTAACATTGTTTGCAAACTAAACTCAATATCCTGAAAGCAACACACATTCAAAGCAATGTATGTACAAGGCACACATTTAACATAATCTCTGTTCCAACATCCTGAAGTAGACAACTTCAAAGAAATTTTCCTCATAAGTCATAACTTAATCTAACAAAACATTTCTCAATCTTTGGAACAAGAAACTATATACAAGCTCAAGTGAAGTGTCATGGCATGTCTCGAAGTGCAAAACTTTTTGGCAAATTCATCTCTCAAAATTTTAGTAAACAAAGCTTAATCTACAATAAAGAAAGAAGCTTACACATTGTTTCAACATCTCCTCTCAACAGACCTAAGCCGTAGCTCTAAAAGCCAATTGTTAAACAGTCCATCACTAACCTTCAACATCTCCGACAATGGCATCAAAATCCCATGTTCCTTAAGCAATCTATGCCTCGGCTTTATCTTCCTCTCCAAGCTAAAAGAAAAATACTGAGGAAAACGTTTCAGCTCCTTCACGTCTCCACGCATCTCCTCCAAGAAGAACTCAACTTTCGGAGCTAAATTGTTCTCCACGCTGTAAGTCAACAACGCCGGAGACCTCACAACCATCTTCGCCACCTCTTCTCTCGTAAACCCTAATCCTTCTTCGAGGAACTCGATTTTGGGGATTAGGGTTCGCTCCACGCTAGACACGAGCAGAACCGTGTTTCGCGACGAAATCGCGTCGCGTCCGACGAATCCTAGGGTTTCGAGGAACGCCAATGCCGGACGGAGCTGGAAATCGACCGAGGAAATGAGCAATCGAGGGCAGCGAGAGATCGATTTCGGGATGTCTTGCTCGGAAATCGAGATCTCGTCGGATAAGAAGCGCAGGACCGGTAAGATTTCGGATTCGGGGTCGGAGGTTAGCAAATCGGGGAACATATCGAGAATCCTACCGACTGCTGGTCTTGAGAGTCCGGTCGAAGAGAGAAGAGTCTCGACGGAGAGGACGGAGGAGATTGGAGCAGCGCGGAGAGATGGATTCACTCGGAGAGCCTTGTGAGGATCAACGTTGAGGTCCTGTAGATAAATTAGCTTCTCTCGGAAGAGAATTCCAGTGTCGGCAGTTTCTCCGGCGAAACATCTAGCTCTCACGGCGGAGATACACGGCGGTTGAAAGAGCCCGCACCGTAAAATCATCATCGGAGTTTCAAATCTTCTCACTTCACTTGAGCTTGAGTGAGTAGATAAACTATGGAGGAGGGTAAGAATGTCATTTCGACGTGTTACAGTCAGATATGGAACGAAACGACTGCGTTTTGAAGGAATTGAGTTTTTAATCTTTCTTCTCCAATGGGGAATCCCTATTCTCAAGCGGGTCTATCATAAGACCGGTTTTTTCGCAGAGTCTCATGTAAACCGCAATCGTCTTCTCTGTCTCTATCTCTACCTCTGGTTTTTGATTTCTTCGTTTCGATTTTTCCTTCTTCTCGAGAGGTCCTTTTTAAGATCTCCCCCATGGTTAGTATCAGCTTGGCGTTTGAATTTGCTTCTTTGGGTAAGTTTCCCTTTCTTCCTCCCTTTCCTTTTTCTTCTTCTTCTCCTTCTTCTTATCACCCAACAGATTAACGATTAGGGTTTTCACAATTCTGGAAAAAGATCACACTTTTATTTCAAACCCAAAGTGATGAAATTGGAATCATGATCCTGGGTGTGTGATCGTATTTCTTAAATTCTGGAAAGCTTTTCGTTTTTGGTTTGTGATATTGCAATGAGTTCTGAATATTGTCTTGGATTGAGGATCAGAATGAATGAATGATCGGATCCTACTTGAGAGAGATTTTGTCAAATGTGTTTGTAAAATTGCTTATCAAGAACACACACACAGAGAGACAAAATCAAAGAAAAAGAAGGGATTTTGAATTTGATTATGATTGTGACAGGATGGGAAGGGTTAAACTGAAGATAAAGAAGTTAGAGAACCCAAATGGACGCCAAACAACATTTGCTAAAAGGAAAAATGGGATCTTGAAAAAGGCTAATGAGCTATCAATTCTATGTGACATTGATATTGTTCTTCTTATGTTCTCTCCTACTGGGAAACCTTCCTTATGTCTCGGTAGAAGAAGGTAACGTCCCTTGTTCTTGCTTTTTCTTTCCAAACATACATAATCATCTATGTCTCTGTCAGGATTGTGTAAATGATTATTATTTCTGTTATTTTTTTCTATTCAGCAGTATTGAAGAGGTGATTGCTAAGTTCTCTCAAATTCCACCCAACGAAAGAACAAAAAAGTCTGGTTTTTGTTCTTTTTTTTATTTCTTTCTTATCAATAATGTTTTTCTTTAGTGTTCTTGTTTTAACTGATTGGTGCATTTTTTGACAACAGGAAATTTGAAGGTCTTGAAGTAAGTTGTTTTCTCTCACAATCAAAGACAAGTCTTTTGTGTATTTTGAATTTAGTACCGATTCTCCTGGAAGCTTTTTCGTTTGGTTGCTGATTCAAATGTTTCTCTTTCGAAAGCTCAGGCCTTGAAGAAAACTTTCCAAAAGTTGGATCACGATGTAAATATACGCGAATTTATAGCCTCAAGGTGACTAGGATTCAGTTTTCTAATCAGAATCTTTTGCAAGTGAACTTCATTCATATGAACCTTAACGTTTTCTCATGTTTGTTTTTTTTGTTCTCTGGTTTCAGTAATTCAACAACAGAGGATCTGAGTACTCAAGCAAGGCTTCTGCAAGCTCGGATTTCTGAGATACATGGAAGATTAAGGTACACATCTCTTTTTTTGAAGATGATTCTTTGCTTTCGTTCTCTGTTTCATACTTGTTTGTGGATCATATATGTTCTGCAGTTATTGGACAGAACCAGAAAAGATAAACAACGTTGATCACTTGGGACAGCTCGAGATTTCGATTAGGCAGTCTCTAGATCAACTGCGTGCTCATAAGGAACAATTGGGGCAGCAGCAACAGGCAATGCAAATAGAAAACGCAAACTTTGTTAAAGATTGGTCAACATGCTCGGTAATTTATTTACTCGAATGATTTTTCCTTTTTTATAATCTCTCACTCAAACAATCAAATCTCAAAACCGGACTTCATCTATTCTCAGATGCAAGATGGGATTCAGATTCCTTTGGAACAACAGCTACAATCTATGTCATGGATTCTTAATAGCAACAACAGCAACACCAACATTGTCCCCGAGGAACACAATCTAATCCCGCAGAGGGAAGTGGAGTGCTCTGCGAGCTCTTCATTTGGGAGCTATCCAGGCTACTTTGGAACTGGAAAATCTCCTGAGATTGCGATTTCGGGTCAAGAAACAAGCTTTCTTGATGAACTAACAGCCACCACCAACGGACATTTGAAACCGCAGACAAATTCGCAGCAGCAGTTCACGAATAGTAACAATATCACAGCATACAATCCCAATCTGCAGAATGATCTGATTCATCACCAAACGTTGCCTCCTCCTCCTCAGGTTTATAACTTCCCAATGAACCAGAGAGAGTATCATATGAATGGATTCTTCGAACCACCACCACCTGGATGTTCTGCTTTCAACAACAACCCAAACCAAACCAGGTTTGGTTCTAGCAGCAGCTCCTTGCCTTGCTCTGTCTCCATGTTCGACGAATACTTATATTCCCAGGTAACTATAGAATTCATTATTAGAGATTCAAAATGGGTTGTTTTCTTTGCTCTCTTAGATGCATCAAAATGCAGACTTTACCAGAGATTGAAGATGGGTTTTTGTTTTCTAAGTGATTTGACATTTGTTTTTCTTCCTTCTTATAGATGCAGCAACCGAACTGAGAGAGACTTGATGAACGATGATAGAACATCTCTTTGAAGAAGTCACCAATATTTTTTTTTTCAGAAACAGCAAGAAGAAGAAAAAAAACCCTGCAGATTCTGAATTATGGTTCCAAGAAGAAACAAAAAAAACCAGTGGTGAAATGCAACAAACAAAATACGTCATTATTCTCTTATATCTTCCATAGATGTTTTGTGTTTTTCTTTTTCTTTTTTCATACACATAATTTCTCGATCGGATGAGATTTAGGGATTTTGATTATAGAAAAAAGAAAGAAGAGGTTTGTCCCAATTTTTTTTTTCCGGCAGATATGTTAGTTGTCTTGTGGAGGCCGTCAAAGTAACGCCATGACAGCCAAAGATGAGAAACTCTTTCTCTCCTTCCCTTCCTACAAATCTATAGCTGTATCTTCTTCTTTTTTCATTCATTGTAAAACATACAAACGATGTTTATTAATAATCTTAACATAACAAACATTTATATTTATTGACTTTGTTACATGAAGAAATGTATACTGTAGTTGTTATTCAAATGTCTGATTTACAATTTTTTGTGGATTAGTGTATCATTGATTGACTTTATTAGATGAAGAAATGTAGACTGTAGTTGTTATTCAAGTGTTTGATTTACAAATTTCAACAAAATTTTGTGGCTTATTTTATCATTGATGTTGTAATTTTTTTCAAAATGTGTTCCTTCTCCGTTTTTATGATTCATAACTAAATTCAGCTAAATCATATATATCAATAGGAGTCAACCCTCTTCATATAATTGACATCTGGATGTTTAATAAATTAAGGCATGACAAAGATTTTAAAGAGAGCAGCCTCTTCATATTTTTGGTCGTTACAGTCACTACATACAAGTTTTTCAAAACCGTTAGTTGTTTCACTTTTCATATTGCATTGCAGTCATTACATACAATTTTTTCAAAAATGTCGGTTGTTTCACTTTCCACGTTGCATTGCATTATTTATTTGCTAAACATTTCAACTTCTGGTAACAAAATCACTCTCTCACTCCAAAGCTATTACCCTTCGGCTTCTATCATGAGAAACGGATCCAATAAAGAGCAATGGCGGGAAATCAGAGTGGCGGTGAATAAATAAAGAGAGTTGAGAGCACATAGACATGTGGTATGATATAAAAAAGGAGGACGGGTTTTGTCAGACCAGAATTCTCAGGATCGGAAATCGAGACGGAGACAATGGAGATAACCGGCGGCTATTGTATTCAAAAGAAGAGAGACTATTGACTACAACAGAAGAGTTCTCCGGCTATTAGGCTTGTTGAAGTAACCAGCGAGGTCATTATCTATATGGGCAATAATGGTTTCGTAAGACCAGGAATCGTTGGAAGTAGATGATGTGCGAGGAAGAATGATTGTGCAAATTTATTTTTGCGGTATCGAGATGTAGAAAAGAGAAAATAAAGAGAAGTAAATCGGAAGATGAAACATAACATAAGACAATAATTATGAATTCTAATTATTATTTTTTTACCGAAGTGACACGTGAAAAATAATAAAAAAGGGAGAAATTCCTAGAATGTTCTATGTGGTCATCTCTCATGTGCTAACGTGAAGGTCAGCTGAAATCTGGAGAGATAGCCTTTTATTATACAGGAGTATAAGATAGATTTAATTTGTGGCCAAATAAATCGAATACAAAATTTCTTGTACCAAACAGAACCAAATTATTGAACGCTGCCAGGACACAGTTTATTTTCATGAGGATATATTATTATGGATATATGTTTTACATTGGAGGATTTAATGATCCATTTTTTTAACCTTATTTCCGAAATTTAATAGATACATATCTGGTAATAATATACATACAAATATTGGCCATATTTTTCTTTTTTTAAGTCTTATATTGGCAAGGTCTTTTATAACATTTTCGTGATTCTTTACAAGACGGATTAATACAAATTTTCGCACTTGAATAAGAAAACGAAAGATTAGGTTTTAGAGTTCTGGTATGTTACCTAAACATGAAAAGCCTTCAATAGATCTTTCGACTCAACTTGCTTAGTTTTTGGACTTGAAAGTCCATTTTGTTTCTTTTCCCTTTCTCATTTTCTATCGTACTATAAATGTAGAAGAAAACTTGGTCGAGTATACTATACTGCTAGACTAGAATTTTGATCGAAGCGACACTGCTCCAAGGCGCGCGGAGTTGATGAAGCACTAATAATCCATGTTTTTGTTATACAACTAATCCATGTTTTTTCAAAATTAAGAAAGTACATAAGTTTTGAAAATGTTGGTCAATGGATGTTAAAAATAGTAGTACATCATCTATCTATATTATCAAAAAGTTGAAAATTCCACTCATAATATTTAGAAATTTAGAAGATTTAATTTTAAAACCAACGTACCATTACAAATAATAATTATCATCTTTTTCTGAGGATAATAATTTATTTACATGTATTATTCTTATGAACCAGTTGGCTAATGAAAGTTCTATTAATATTGCTATGTTTATTTTTATAAAGTTTAATTTTGCTATGCTGGCTAATAGTTTTTAGTTTTTGGATATTTTGGAAATAAAGATTACTGCCTATATATGAACTGGTTTTCTGTTTTATGTAGACACATTTTCAAAGTATTGATATCAATAATTTATTAATAGTGATGGCATCACATGCTTTGCTTGGCATGAGATTTATAATTTACTAGTGTTTGATTCGCGTCCAGCACGGAGAGATGGTTTCTGAATTTGTATTTTTTAATTAAAAATGTATATTTAACTATTTCAAAATTTTATGTGACAGATTTTTTTACCTTGTTAAGGTTTTTATCTTCGTTTATAATGTGGAAATTAAACATTTTAAAAATTATAAACAAATTAAAACATTGATCATAGATTAAATATGCTAGACTATAGATTAAATATGCTAGACTTCAGCAAAATACATAAAACTCAAATGAGTGTATTTTATAAGATAAGAAGTTTTAGGTGTTTACACGGATTAGAACTAACTTTTTTTATTTCTTTTAAAACTAAAACATGTTTTATTATAATTCCAAAACAATCCAACCAATAAAAGATCAATCTTGCAAAATCCAAATTGTCAAAATAACAAAAGTATAAGTAATTTTGTACTGAAAAATTGAAACAAATGGAGCAATATTCAAATTTTTGATCAAAATTAAATACATTTATAAAAAATATTATTTTATTTGATTTCATTATACAGTTTAACTAAAAAATCATATAAAATATTTTTTTAAAAAATTACATTTAGATACCTACTCTCCTACTTACATGGTTGCATATCATCTATTTTTTATAATATATTTTTACACCTACACACAACAACATATTGGGAATTTTAATAGTTTTAGTGATTATTTTGTTTTTAAAAATTCAAATCATAGCATATATAGAAAAAGTTTTAGATTTTATTTATTAGATTTTTTGTATTGTGTCAATTTTTTATTTTATAAAATAAAGTTAAACAAAGATGAAAGGAGATATAGAATGATTTAAAAAAAATATAATGATAGCATTAAATTGAATCTCATATTTTCCTTATTTACTAATTTTCGTAATTGCCAATTAAGGAAAGAGAATGATGATTCTTTTATTAATAATTTCATATATGATTAATCTAACTATACATATTTGATTCTCTAACCAAAAATATGAATGCAATGTTTGTAATTAGTCTAGTAAACTAATCCTTATTTTATAAATAACATGAGAAGCTCCCTAATGATGACACATCAGCATGCATTCTTGTTAATAACACATCAACTAAAGGTTATTTTTAAAGTGTTTTCTCTTTTAATATATTAGGGATTGTTCTAAGAGTGAACCTAGTGATGACACCTAAGCAATGGTTATCTTGTTAATAACACACTAGAGTTTGACCCGCGCCTTGCACGGGATGATATTTTCTCAATTTGATTTTATTAAAAGATGTCTATTTACATACAATTTTAGGAACATAGAGTGTTAGACAATTAAAAAAATGTCAATTTACATTAGACGAAATTTTGAGTGATGCATATTGCATAGATTCTGGTTTGATTTTTGTCATCGTTTACAGTGTGGTAATCTAACATTTGCTTTAACAACAGTTTCTCCCTTTCCGAACCCACATATATATTAAATTTTAATACATTTAAAATAATTTTATATTTTGATAAATATAAAATGGCATATATATTTTATGTTTTTATCAATTTTAAATAACTAAAATAATTTAACTTATATGATAAGTTATTAGAATTTATTACGTTTAAAATTTTGATCAAACCAAAATATTAAAAAATACGATTTAATTATTTAATCAAATTAAATCGAATAAAAGAAATTTTAAAGATTTCCAAACATGGTAAATTTTTCTTTCCTATTTGTGATTATGGTTGATCATTATTTGGATCCTATTTTATAATAGGTTTTTGAACTATTATCCCAAAATATAATCATGTGGGACATTTAACATTTTTAGAGATTTGCTTCATTTTTAAAAATTCAAACCATAGCATATGTAAAAAAAACTAATTTTCTTTTTTTAAATATTTTGATGTGATGATATAATTTATTCTTGAAAGTAAAGCTAAACAAAAATGATAGATGAATAAATTAATTTTTAAACAATTAATATAATACAATTGAATAAAACTTTCCATATTTTACTGATTGATTGACTAATAAATAAATTTTCGTCATTACCAAATAAGGAAACTGAAAGAAAATAATTTTCATTAATAATTATTTTTCTGACTAAATTAATCATATATATTTCATTCTCTAACCAAATATGAATGGCATAACATGTAATTAGTCTAGTAATGTTTGTCTTAATTAAAACTAACCTTGAAAGTGAACCTGGTGTTGACACATCAGCATGACATTTCTGTTAATAACACATGAGACAAAGTTTATTTTATAGTGTTTTCTCTTTTAATATATTAGGGATTACGCCGTTCATTAGCTCTACTTTATGAAGCTATAAAGCATGAGGTTTCATAAATCATTTCATACCAACATCTTTCAAGTAAGTGATTGATCTAATTTCCTTTTCCCTCCAAATTATTTCAAATATCTTTGGAATTTAATCCTTCACAAATTACAAAACCATCATACTAACAACAATCTTCTTGTTATTTCATTTGATTAAAAGGAAAATATATTGGCCATTAATTGTAAACATGTCTGTGGAAAAAAGAGCAGTGATGCGGATTGTGAAGGAATTGAAGGATATGAATTCGAAAGACTCTTTATACAGTGTTGGTTAGTAGTTCTTCTTCTTCCACTTTCTTTATTTCGTTTTTCTCTAGCTACTACTAGTATATTTACATTTCTATATCTAAATATTTTACGCAATATCATGTTAAGTACTTTTGTTTTCAGATAATAGAGAAAATTATGAGTATCTTCGTCATATTTTTTTCTCACTTAATTTTATTTGTTGATGATATGTATAGCTACAGACTCAAACGATATGTTCAAATGGAATGCGATGATTCAGGGTCCACAGAAAACTCCGTATGTTGGTGGCATATTTAGAATTGACATTAAATTTTCTATAGATTATCCTTTTAAACCACCAAAGGTAATTTACAAACTTTTTTGTTTTTAACAATTTAAGAGGTTGTTTGTGTTATATACCAAATTAAACTAACAAAAAAAAATATACCAATTTAAACATATTTTCTGTTTTTCTTTTCTTTTGATCATTATTGCAGTTTACGTTCACCACACCGACTTACCATCCAAATATCAATTCGCAAGGATCGATTTGCGTTGACATTCTGAAAGATAAGTGGAGTCCCTCTCTCACGGTTGAAAAGGTTTTAAAATCGACTCATGTGTCCAATATTTTGTTTCTTATTGTTCATTTTCATTATTCAATTGTTCTTTTTATTATTTATAGTCAATTTTTTCGTAAATTTAGTATTACTACTTTGTGTAATATCAGGTGCTTTTATCTATATCTTCATTATTGGCAGACCTAAATCCAGATGATTCTCTTGTACCAGAAATTGGAAAGCTCTTCAAAAAGAACTACTCTCGATTTGAAAAGCAAATCCAAGAATGGACTAAACGTCATGAAATTGTAATAGTTCAGTTATCGTTTTGTTATTTCCAAAGTTTTTAATAATCTCTTAATAACCATAAACTGCTTCTATGTTATTGTGAACTTCTATATTTTAAATAAAATTTCTTTTTTATTTAAAGGTATTTTAAAGTATTCTTCTATTTATTTTTTGAATAGTTTATATTTCATTTTAAAATACGATATGTGACTCTTATAAATACCCACAAATCATGTAATATTTTGAATAAATATGTTTTATTCATGTAACAAACACATGACTGAACATTAAGAATATTACAAAAGTTATACACTTGTCGACACACAAAAAAACAAACCATAAAATTTCTCTTGTAAGCATAAACTAATCTTATCGCATGACTTTGCCCTTTCATTATTACTAGATTAATGCCCGCGCATACGCGCGAATTTTGTTATTCTTAAAGTTTTTAAAAAGTGCTCGCAAATAAGATTTGCTATTAATATTATAAAGTATAATCCAATAATATTCGTATTTAATTTCTATTTGTTAGTTAGCGAATGACTTTCCAACATATATTTTTCTATCATACCATATGTCTATGAACCATTAACTCTCTTTGTTTACTCAAGACCATATAGAACGGACTTTGATTTTCCGCCATCGATTTTTGCTAAATCCATTTTTCCATATATTAGGAGAATTTAGATATTTAATAATAACTTAAGATGGAAGCTGGAGTGATTTTTATTATGATATAAGTTGAAATGTATAAGATTTAGAGTTATTGACTGGAAAGAAGAGGAAAAGTCATGCCACAATATCAATTAACGGAATATTGATACAAAGTGGAAGGTGAAACAACTGACAGTTTCGAAACTTATTATAACTGCAACAACTAAGAATACGAAGAGACTGCTCTCTTTAAAAGATTTGCCAAATATCAATCATATGAAGAGAGTTGACCTTAATTTATATATATGATTCAATCCAACGCTCAAAGACAAATATATATTTGAAAGCTAATTGCTAACCAAACAAATTGGAATTAAAATGCGGATATCATTTGGATTTGATTTTATAATATTAATCGCAAATCTAAAATTGTTTTCAAATATTTTTTAAAATTTTAATAATAGAAAAATTCATGCGTATACACGGATATTAGTCTAAACTACAGATCAATAATCAAATGAGCAAGAATTGAGAAACAAAGGTTTGATCTTTGAAAATCCCCCATTTCGTATTTAATATGAAATTTTATATATTTTCTTCTTCCCGGTTCTCTTTTTCTCAAACTCTCATTCTCTCGTTTCCTCTCCGATAACTCCTTCGAAGAACAAAGCTTGTTCGATTTCGCGCTTCAAATTCATCCAGCTTTCGCAATCCTCGTCAAGCTGTTTCCGCTTTTATAATCGTAAGGTTCCTTTCGTTGTCTTTCTCTGTTCTTCCAGTGAATACTGCATTCTCGATCCTCGAATGATTGTGTCAGTCTCAAAGTAAAGAGTTTGATTGTAGAAAGTAGAAATTTTAGCATTCTCAGTATATAATCGCTAAACTATAGATTCAGGAATCGAAAATTTACTATATTAGAGACAGATATTCAGTAATCGGAACCTAGTTATGCCTCGATCGCTAACCCTAATTACGTGAATTGAAATTAGTGTAGAGAAATCGTCGAGAAGCTCCAATGGAGGGTGGAGTCGGGTTGACGACGGCGCAGCCACAGGCCCAGCCGCCTCCGGTGGCCGAGAAGCTGAATCAGCAAGTGGTGAATCAATTGAATCTGGAATCGGTGAAGACACGAGCCATTAGCTTATTCAAGGCCGTTACTCGGATCCTTGAAGATTTCGACGCTTATGGTCGAACCAACACTACTCCTAAATGGTCAATCCTCGAATCCAGAAAGTCT